>CABFOQ010022129.1:0-42570 GCA_900660455.1 Gephyroberyx darwinii | reverse complement strand
AATAACTCCCCTCGGGTTGCTGGCTGCCCAGTGAATGATTGTGATTCACTGTAGTGTGTAGGCATCTTTAAGAAATCACATTCCCATTCCCCTCTTAGAATACCAACTTTTGTTGCCAAGTTAAACCACATGCAGATGTTTTAAAATCAGCTGGTGGGTTTCATAAATATTATTTTCATTTTAGGTATTTGACTTTAGTGGAATCATTGCCCACGTATGGTGTTCATTATTACGAAGTTAAGGTGAGTCTTCTGCACTGATTCATGGGAATGACAGCTGTTGCATATGACTTTGAGTCAGCCCTCAAACTGTGTTCTTCCTTCACAGGACAAACAAGGGATGCCATGGTGGCTTGGAATCAGCTATAAAGGAATTGGCCAATATGATTTGCAGGACAAATTGAAACCAAGAAAGGTAAAGATTATACTGCTGCTCACTCTCTAAGCTTGCCACTACTTTCTGCTTCACTAGCCTCCAGGAGTGTAGACATGATTGAACAGGGCATGGATAAGGATTGCTCTTATTGCACATAGCTTGGTGATTCACCAGAGCTCTAACACATGCACTATATATTCTACTCAATAAAGGGTTGGGCCTTCAGCACAGCTGGTGCGGACTAGGCCAGACTTGAAAACTCAAGTGTTAGTCTACATAACTGTTATGAAAAACATGACAAGAACACCTCTCCATGTGAATCAATCATGGTACAAACCTAACAGACTAGGAGTGGTTATGAAGTACTTGAGAATCAAATATATCAGATGTGAACCTGCTTTTCTTGTTGGTGTTGTTTTAGCTTGTGAGTTGATAGGAGAAACACCCATGTGAGTGATCTGCCAGCTATGTTGTTGTTAAATTTGACTTGCAGTATGTGCCTGAGAAGCTGAGCGCAGAAATGGAGTGCAGCTTTATCAAAGAAGCGGAAAATTCAGAACAATTCAGATAAAGACAATTTGCTGACATAGCTTAATCCATCTGTACCAGCAATGTTCAAAACCAGCAATGTGTGTCAAGGGCTCGTGACGAACAACAGTTGGTTCTAGAGAGGAGCAGAGGGAGTGAGTTGGTGATGTCAAAGGGAGAGAGGCAGGATCTGGGCGTTACCCTTCATGCTCTGAGAATACCTGAGGAGACAAGTTAGGAGCTGACAGGAAACACAAAGTATGTGTTTGTGTTAAGAGCCACCAGCCAGGGAGGATTAAAAACAACACCTCAAGAAACAAGTTGAACATCCTAGACCTCTACTGGTAAGGCTGGATGCTATAGTTCTCATTATGTGCTACCTTGAAAGTCATATTGCAAGTAGACTTAATTTTGATTCTGTAAAACTTTGAAAAGTAACGTTTACTTTTCCTTTGAAATTGGAAATAAATGTACTCCATATTTGATACTGAATCTTATAAATGTGGCAGCATTGTGATACAAAAGATTCCCTAAAGTGTCCACATGCAATACAGTAGCAAAATAAAACCATTATCTTCTCTGTGCTCTCTGTAAAACCATAACTAGGCTGCTCACGGGTTTGTCTAGCGCCTCGTTCAGACCAGCTCCAGACATGCAGTGAGTCACTGGCTGAAATAGATTCTTCATATCTGGCTGTAGTCAGTGAGCACCTGGTGATATGGGGAGGGATGTGATGAGCCATGGAGAGCGTAGTATAGTGTGATGAGTCTTTGTGTAATGTCCCCTTGTGGTCTCTTCTAACACCTGCATTATTGCAGACTTGGCATGACAGGCGGCCCAGACTGTAATGACAGTTCATGTTACAGTCTGGCTGTTTTAATGACTGTGGTTTAGATTTGCCAGCCGAAAACACCTGCACTATTGGATTTTTTAGGATTTAGTTTATTTGAAGTCACGATACTCATGGCACAGTATTACAAATCAGATTAAATCAAATTTAGAAATGATACAGGAATATTCAAAACTATTCAAAGGACGTAGAAGGGATTTTGATTCAAAGCCAGCATTGTTGGAACTACACCAGTCCTAAGCTCACCTATGACTGGCACCATTTCAATGTCGCACCTTCATTTCACCTTTCAGTATTTCAGGTTATAGAATACAAATCCCAATTGCTGCACCCCTAATCAGATGTTGTGATTCCTCTGTTTTTACTCTCAGCTATACCAGTGGAAACAGCTGGAAAACCTGTACTTTCGGGAGAAGAAATTTGCTGTAGAGGTGAACGATCCACACAGGTGAGCAGAGTGACTCTTTGTTTGAGGCACGTTTTATAATCCTTACTTTGGCTGTTTGCACAAAGTGATTATTTTGCTGTTTTCATTTTTGTTGTGCTTACAGTTGCTTGGCCTCTGACTGAATCATTTCATTTAGCATTTATTTAAAGTAGTCATTCATCTCACAATACCATCTCACAGTGTTTCAAACTGTAACTCAACCAATGATTTCATGGTATGTTCCTGGCAACAGGAGGGCAGTGACCAAGCGCACCTTTGGGCAGACAGGCCTTCTCATCCACACTTGGTATGCCAGCCATTCTCTGATCAAAACCATTTGGGTCATGGCTATTAGTCAACATCAGTTCTACTTGGACAGAAAGCAAAGCAAAGTAAGTATTCCTATTATATTACCCGTTACTTGTCAAATTAACTGCTTTGTACACCTACTAACCTTTGATCCTCATGTCCGGTTCTTCGTCCCTTTAGGGTAAATTAGGCACAGCAAGAAGTTTGGAGGAAATTGCCATGGATCTCACAGAACATGGAGGGTCGAAAATAACCAGATTGGGAGACACAGGGTTGAAAAATAACCTTATAATGGCCAGCAATGGAAGCCTGGTGTCAACAGGTTGGTTGGCATAATTTCAGATCATGTTCATGTAGTTTAAGTGTCATGTCCTCACAAGCTCCTCTCACTGAACTACGAACACTGAGCTGTTAATGATTTTAAAAGTAAACATCAATTGTTGTGACTCTGCATCTCCACTGGTGGTATGATAAGTCAACACCAGCATGTTTGGATATCCAGGTACTGTACACTATGTTGGCAAACATAACAGTCACAATATCCTTTGCACAGGTTCTGCAGATTCTGAAGTGAGTGAGGAACAGAAGAAAGAGAAAATCTCTGAGCTGAGGAAAAAAGAACAGGAGATCCAAGATATTTTGGCCAAGAAAACAAAAGAGCTGAAGAAGATTTGCCTGAGAGAGGCGGTGAGTCAGTTTTTCTAAGCAGCCAGATTCAGTGAGCTGAACTCCTTTTGTCCATCACAACATTGTTTTCTCCAGTTGTTTTCAGTTCAGTTAAGCGTCTGGGGGTTTTGGTTTGTGTTTTCAGGAGCTTACAGGCAAGCTGCCAAAAGAGTATCCCCTGTCTGCAGGCGAAAGACCCCCCCATGTCAGACGACGAGTTGGCACTGCTTTCAAGTTAGATGACCTTTTCCCATACAATGAGGTCTGTACTGAACTGTTGCCATTGCTGTTGTCTTCTTTTGTTTAGATATGTGTGTGAGCCTCTCTGTAGGGACCATGTATTTTGTATGTTGTTTGCATTAACCTTTCTGAGTGTTAAGGTACTGACCTTAAAACAGATATCAGTCACATCTTTGGCTTTACAGTATTCCTAATATTTGGAAATATTTTTTCAAATAAATAATGAAATCAGTTAACACTAATACTGTATGGCTGAATACTTATTGCTTAATATCATCTCTAAGGATGTGCTACTTGTGCTAATGTGCAGGACCCCTACCTAAGGAACCTGGAGAGCAGGTTTGCACTGCAGCAAAAGATCGTGGAAGCAGCTAAGAAGCTAGCAAATGAGGCAGAGCTGTGTAAAACAGTCAAGAAGAAGAGGAGAAGGAACTGTTTGGATGCCATGCACAAACTACAGCAGATAGAGGACGAAATGAACCAGTACAGAATCAAGAAGGGAAAAAAGCCTACCCAGAGAGCCTCAGTGATCATTGCAGGTAGTATGCAAGTTGGCAGTCATAATATTGACAAGACCAGTGTGTCGCTGGAACAGACTAGCTATATTCACAGTAGTGATGCAGTTATTTGAAATGTCACCTCTTTCTCCAGATGAACTTGTCCGCTCAGACTGCAGCTCCCTGTCTAGTCTACCACTGGATGATGGTGAGTCAGACAACACACATTCTGGTGTGCTGAAAGATAACCTGACTTACTGTTATTTATTCTATATACAAGAAAATGAATGTTATCCTTTATTGTGACTATCTATAGTATAACTAGTGTCAGTGTTCTTACCATTGGTTTCCTCTGTACCCAGATGACTCAGACAGTGCCAGTCAGAGGCCACGTTCCCGGTCGGTCCAAGGCTCCCCTCAGCTCAGCCCGCTGCGTTCGCTGGGGGCAGAATATGATGTGGAAACACAGGGATCACCAAGGGAAAATCACCATCCCAAGAACCTCAGCAGGTGTGGAAAAAGATCACCTGCCATATTGTATTCAGTAATTGCCATGAGGCTTAGTTTGAAGCATAACTTGTCTGACAACTTTTATTTTTAAATTGAAAAGCAGTGATGTTTCTGGCATGAAGCAATGATGTTTTGGCAGCACCCGTAATGTTCACAGCGTCCTGTTTGAAGCCCCATTCCTTTCCTCACCTGTCACACTGTCTCCCTATTACCACACCCTTTCAGATTAGCTTTTGATGGCCAGGAGCCTTCCCACTACTACCAGAGTGCACGAGAGGTCTCCTCCACCAACAGTAGTCCCTATAAAACCCTTCCCAGACCTCCTAGAGATCCACACAGCATGCCTCCCACCCCGGTTATGACCCGCAATGCCTACAGCAGCAGCCAGCTCAGGTGTGAACACTGCTCCCCAGCATTGCTACTCTTTCCTTCTCAACTAGAGTAACCTTCTCCTACTCCCCCACCCTCAACCTAAGCTTTCACCCGACACACTGATCCTTATTTTACCTAATCAGTTCACAACTATTCCATGACTGCTTTTATTCTTTTGATGGAAAGCTTAACATGACAAGTGGCATCCCTTCCTCAGGTCGGAGGGGTCTTCTCATTGCTTCAGGCATCGCAGTGGAAGTCTGGAGTCACAGCCCCAGCTAAGGAAAGACCCAGACTCAGAGAAGCCTGTCTTCAGCTTGTCACCAGCCCACCGCAGCAACAGCACAGAAGCCCTAGAAGATTGTTCTTCCTACACCAGTCAGTCCAGTCTGGACTACTGTGGAGCAGCCAACCCCCACTACTGTACACTGGACTCCCGGACACAAAACCTGCATCATCTACACAGGAGGGTGGAAGTGTATGGGAATACCGGGAGTATGCCCAATTTGGTTCAGCACCATTCTGGTTGTAGTTATGTTTATGAGACCCCAGCGCACTATGCACCCAGTGCCTACTACGTAGCCGGCTACCCCTGTCCGGACATGGAGCCTTACGCTAACGGTGCCTATGTGTATGAGAATGAGGTAGAGGGCCACTACAATGTCAACCCTTCTTACCAAATGAATGGTTATCATGGACAGGACAGATACCGGCATTACAGCAGTGACCGGGCAGACAGTCTTTCTCAGAACCCCTACGCCACAATGAGGCCACCACGGAGCCGGCAGGGGCCCAGGAATGAGTTGCTGGCCAAGAGCATGCAGAAGGCCTTGGTGGCAGAGCATTTGAGGGGCTGGTACCACCGCAGTGGGGGGCTCAGAGAGGGAGGGAGAGGGATGCCTGCTGGCTATGACTACGACAGTGGCTCTCAGCTCAGCCTGGGCTACCAGACCATGCCAGCTCCCTTCAGCCACTCCAGTCGTGCCACCTCTTACTCCTCAGGTAAGACACTGCCCTTGAAGAAGAAAGATTTTATTGTGCAAATTATTTGTTATCTTTAGTTTTTTTTTCAACAACAAAATCCAAAATTGGATTTTGCTGTAGTGCAAATTAGGGCGAGAAATATATATCAGAGCGATATTGGTCTTTAATTGACTGTAGGATATCGGCCAGTCATGTCGTCCGCTGTCGATGTGATGGAGGTTCCTCCCTGAACACTGCTACATATAAACATAACATTATTTTCACATTTATTTCTTTAATTGTTCAATTTAGTTTTTGGTAAATAAATTCTTCATTTACTTGTATCGTAGAATTTCCCCTACCATTAAATAAGAGCTGCTACCCCACCTTAAAGAATTTCATTTATATAGGTTTCAATGGAAAGATTTAATGTTACATGATGCTGTTTCAGAGGCTTTCATAATGGAAACTTAAGTTTGCATGCAAAGTTGTGTAAATAACAGTACTGTAATTACATATTGCCATAATAATGCAGTGCCATTCTGTGAAGTGCAATTGTTTTGCCATAGTGAACCAAGGGCTGACGTTAACGTGGACTAAAGAGTGTTTCCAATAACAACACTTACAGAATTACCACTGAGTTACACTCTTACATTACCTGAGTGTTTTTGTTTTTTCTTTGTTTGTAGTGTCCTCAGTGGCAAGCACAGGGAACTGGCGCAACCAGCTGGTGGTGGGCCTGACAGAGTGCGATACGCCAGACTCACCTCAGTACCCTCACGTCGGAGCTCCTGGTGCAACGTACAGCCGCAGTCCCACACACAGCAGGTGAGGACTTTGTCATTGGCTGTAGTTCACAAAATCTCCAAAATGAAGCTGTGGATGCAACGGGAAGTGAGTGAAAGTTAAGAATGATCAGTGAGTCATCGCCGTCTAACAAAAGGAGTCAGTTGGTTAATTATTAGTGGGATTACAGATAGAATGCTGGTTGCCATCTTACAGACACAGTAGATGTTTTCTCCCTCTTGTGCAATGGCAGGTACACACAGAATGGCATGCCTATTTCCTTTTCATGCATGTCTGTTGCAACAATAATACTCAAGGTGTTTGTTTTGTGCCCTTCTCTTTCTCTTGCTGCTGTACGTCAACCTGCTCTTTCTCCTCTTTATTCTGCTCCTCCTTTTCTTTTCTACTTATCATTGAACAGGTGTTTATAAATGCATTTTTAATGTTGAATAATAATACCTAACTGTAATATTTTTCTGTATTTGCTAGAAAGGGTTTTATTTTTTGCTTGTGTGGCCTGAAACTAATATTTAGCCCCTGATAAATGGGGATGTGAGCATCACCTCCTTCCTTCCTCCCTTCCTTCCTTCCCTCCCTCCTAACGTACTGTTAATGCTCATGTGTGCAGATTTTCTCCAGAAAGCAAAGTGTCGAGGTCTGACACAATGCCTAACAAATCAGAGTCAGTTGAGGTGGTTGATGCTGAGGCCAGTAGTACAGATGAACCATCAGACAACCATTCTAGCAATTAAGGGTGAGATGAAATACAGTGGGCTGCTTTTTGTCGTAGTGGCGATCATCTTCATTTTAATCTTCAGTAGTATGTCACTTTAGCACTCATTATTTATTCTGATCCACCATGTGTTTTCAAATCCACATTTTCACATTGTCATCCGCTGGTGTCATACTGCTTTACCGGCAATGGAATTAACTATTTTTTATCCTTTTTTGTATGTGCACAAAATCCTTTCAGTCCTACCTTGATGATCTGTTTAACACCCGAAGTACCTCAAGGCAAGGACATACTTGAGTGTATCTATCACATGATTAGAAAGTAGAAAGTAGAACGTTCCCATTCATCATTTGAAATCCCAACCACACGCTATGCATCAGAAAGTAATCTGTGTTCATTTGTGTATTGCATTTCCATTTTCATGCTGAAATCAAAAGCTTGTGTGCCTTGTTCTGATACGCTTGAACTGCCTTTAATGCTCAAATACTCATATGTCACTACCTGTACAGATTCCACCTGGACGGAAGCTACATGAGCATCCACTGAAGAGGACCAAACCAACATTGGCACAAATTACCCCATGGCCAGTAGCACATAAAGAAGATGGTGAAGGTGAATCATAGGCTGTTGTACACTTATTTCTTGCTGCCATAACTCCAAGTCTCGGGAGACACTCTGCCTGTTAAGGCGGGGCAGAGTCTAGATGTACTTATTCCTCTTGTTAAGTAACCTCTGAACACAATGATGACACTCTTGAATGACTTTCCCATGTGCCTTGGATTGGATGGATTGTACAGGCAGATCAGAATGCGGCAAAAGTCACAAAATATAAGGTGTTGCACAACAGTATTGGATTCAAACCCTATTATATATCAAGGAGGAAAAAGAAACAACACTCCACACATTTGTACTGCAGTTGGTAAATCCAACTGACTGTATTTTGTTTAGCTATTGCCTTACACAAAAAAGTAGGTGATATATATGATAGAAAAGATTTTCAGTACTTTCATCTCAGTAAAGTATGATAAAAATGTCTTGAACATTGAACATTGAATACAAAGGTTGAAAATGTTCACAAATGTGAGATGACAAAAAAATGAATTGATCATTCATTACAGCAGGCTGTGTATTCATGAATTTACATTTCTTCCTCATCAGAATGTATTTGTCAATATTGTTTATAGAACCATTTGTCTTTGTTAGTGTGGTAATGTGTTTTAAAATGCATGTTGGGAATATCATTTTTTGATAAGAATTTCAGTCTTTTTTATATTAATGGAAGACCACTGCCCTAAAACCATCTCCATTTCCCATTTGGTTCCTCACATATTTGTACAGTCAGTGTGTAGTCATATGTTGTTTGGCGTTGTCATAAAATATTTTCCATCCGGAACAAGAATATGAATAAACACTTGTGTGCCACACATATACGCATGTTGTGTAATTTGTAATTTCTTTAGAGGTCTAGTATGGTTGGTAATCAAAGCACATACTTCTGTTGCGGCAATGAAAAGATAGAACTATGTCCTAGAACTATGTATCAAACGTCTTTGCGTTATATTCTACAAAAGGTCATACTGGAAAAAAACTCTCCCCAACTGAGAGTAGCCATTCCCCACAAGTCAAATGACTCATTCAGGCTTTATACCAGTTGTTTGTTGTTGTGCAGCACTTCAGAGATTATGTCTTCTAGGGAACTCTGGGAACTTGGGTGGAGCTCTATGTGCAGTGGAGACTTTCCCCCTTCCCAGGCCCGTGAAAACAGTCCACCTGCTGCTGTCAATCTCACTCTTTTCCTTTGCGCAAAGCAGCTGTCATCCAGAAAGATCATGATGGCCAGGCCAGCTGAGGGTGGCGGCTGTAAAAAGAACGTTAGTATGTCTTGGCCCTGCTTGTGCTTTAAATATCTTCCATGCAATTCTGAGGGTTTAATTTTAGACTTGACAAGAGGCAGGAGCTTGCCGCTTCCTAGCTGAACTCAAAGTCAGAAGCTGTCCACTCTCGTCTAGGCTTAGTCACTCAGCGTGGACCGACATTTTCTTTCATTTTGATTTCAACAGAAGCAAACTACACAGCACAAACATGTCAAACAGTAGAGACACAGAAGATATTAATGAAGAAGACATTGATGAAGATGAGCTCCTTGCTATGCTTTCGCCTGAGGAGCTTAAGGAGCTCCAGAGTGAGATGGATGTTATTATTGCCCCAGATGATAGAGTACCGGTGGGGCAGAGACAAAAGGACCAGACAGAGAAGCCTCCTACGGGAACGTTTGACCACCGATCGCTGGTTGATTACCTCTACTGGGAGAAAGAGTCCAAACGTATGCTTGAGGAAGAGAGGGTGCCTGCTACTCTGCTGCCCAGTGAGGTAAGAGGACACATGCTCAAACATCTAGGTACAGATGAATCTAGAATATTGAAGAGAAATTTTTAGAAAATATGCAATTTGCAATTGGGAAATGTTACATATACTGTATGAAGATGTTAGCAATAGCACAATTCTAACCTATTCTGATTTGCTGTCTTTATCAGAAAATGTTGAAAGAGGAAACTGAAAAGAAAGAAAAAGAAGAAAATGCTGAAGATGTGGAATATGTGTATGAAGTGATAGAGGAAGTAATTGAGGAGGAAGCTGTAGATGGTATTGAAGGAGAGGAAATTATAGAGGAGATAATTGAGGAAATAATTGAAGAGGTTGAAGAGGAGGAAGAGGAAGAAGAGAAAGGGCAGGAGGTAGATGGGAAAGATGAGAAAGAGGTACAATTACATGTGGACATAGATAAACATGAAAATATAGAAGAAAATCTTGAACCTTCTAATAACAACACAGAAGAAGTACCAAGTAACACTACCAACAATGATCAGCCCACTTCAGATGTAAAGGAGAAGAAAGAGATTGAGAGCTCAGCCCCAAAACACAGCACATCACAAATTCAAGAGAACGAGGAAATTCAGACTACAGACTCTTCGCTTCTCAATGGATCATACCCTACTCCAGAGGAGCCTAAAGTAGATGAAACCAACCAAAAGCTCCCAGAGAAAGAAGAGAGGAAAATAAACAAATTGAAAATTCCAAAGTTGGCACTCAGTGGCATAAAAATGACCTCAAGACCTTCAGGAAATGAGACAAACCTGGACACGACGCTTGACAAGCTCCGCAACAACCACCCCTCTATCACTGAGGTAAACCTCAACAACATAGAAAACATTCCCAAAGAGATGCTCCTGGACTATGTCAATGCCTTGAAGAAGAACAAGTTTGTGAAAACCTTCAGCATAGCCAACACCGGTGTAGATGAAAACATCGCTTTCAACCTGGCCAACATGTTACGAGAGAATCGCAGCATTACTACTTTGAATATTGAGTCAAACTTCATAACAGGAAAGGGCATTGTTGCCATCATACGCTGCCTCCAATTCAATGAGACTCTCACAGAGTTGCGCTTCCATAACCAGAGGCACATGCTGGGTCACCATGCAGAGATGGAGATCTCACGTCTTCTCAAGGCCAACAACACCCTCTTGAAGATGGGCTATCACTTTGAGCAGCCAGGGCCCAGAATGGTGGTGACCAACCTACTAACCAGAAACCTTGATCGCCAGAGACAGCTGAGGAAGGAGGAGCAGAAGCAGCAGCAACTGAAGGAGCAGAGGCAAGTGATGCAGATGTATGAGAACAGTCTAAATCTGCCTCCTGGTTTGCTTGAGATGCTAGGGTATATACCCCCCTTAGAAATCATGCAGAAGCATGGTTTCCTCCCACCCTCTCCAGAACTTCAGAACTCAAGAACTCAGAGCACCCAACCTCAAGCACACCATCAGACAGACACCCAACATCAACAGCCTCAAAAGCAGCTCAAATACACTTTGAACAACAGCATTCCAAAGCCGCCCAGTGCTGAACCAGCAAACCCATTAAAGGAGGTCCATCTGAAGAGGACTCCCAAGAAACGTGACCCTTTCCTGGACCTGGACCCAAGGGAAGACAAGAGACCAGAGAGGGCCAGTTTCCAACTGAGGAAGACTCCCAGAGTGAAGGACAAAGGCAGTGGAGAGATGGAGTGTGAGAGAGCCAACCTCAAGGATGTGATTAAGACTTTGAAGCCTATTCCTCGGAGACGAGAACCGGCAAAGGTTGACCTTACACCACGTGATCTTCTCCTACACGAGATCAAACAGAGCAACGTGGCCTATCTCAAAGCTGTAAGTACTTTAGATTCTTAAATTAGTATAGAGACATCAATAGTCAAGTTGTCCTGAGTTCACTGAAGTATCAAGTTGCTCAATTTACCAAGAGGAGTCACTCAAAATGTTACTGTTTATCATGTTAACAGCCCTAACCCTGAAAACAGTACAAATCAAGACCATTTATCATGCATGCGCCAAATTGCATTACAGTCTATGAAGTGTTAAAAACTATCTTAAATTATTTGATGTATACTGTCCTAGAAATCTAAGCCATTTGATTCATTCTTTGCCTTTGTCACTGCTTGTAGGTGCCGCTCCCTAAAGAACTGGAATCAGCAGAAACCAGCCTCTTCTGAGAGAGAAGTGTACAACTTCAGCTGTGTTTGTTCGTTTGTTTAATTTCCTCCTCAGACTTGTATATTTTCCTTGAATCTAAAAACAGGACAGAAAAGCTTTGTCAGTAGTTCTGACCAGGCAGATTGTGTGTTTTGAAATATTTGGAAGTTGGTTCTCAGAACCCCCTGGAATTAATTGCACAAGATAGAGTGAATTAGATAGTCATTGCACATGAAAAATATCTTGTTCCACCTCAGTGATATTACTTCACTAAGTCCTTTTTTTCTTTGGCAAGTCAGAATAATAAAAGAGTTCATTGCCAAAACTATATATGTATATGCATTTTGAAAATAAAAAATAAAATCATTACCTTCATATGCCACCTTCATTCATTCGTTCATCATTCAATATCTGTTCAAAATTATGTATTTTGTCCTGTGGACAGGATTTAAGTAACCTACTATTCCCCCAAAGTATCATAAGTATCATCATTTGTTTAAATTTTGTTTAAATTATTTGGTAAAAAATATGCATCACTTTTTAAAATGGTCATTATAACATTTTGGAGCAAAACTCTTCAATATATTTGCATAGCAATAAAATCTTTGTGTCTTTGGCTGCAGATCTTTCTCTAATTAAGGGGAACCCCACACATCACGGGGGACTGGGGCCTATCCTAGTATGCATTCGATGGAAGGCAGGGAAACACCCTGGACAGATCGCCAGTCCATAACAGGGAAAAGAGCAGTTTGCAAAATAGAAGCATGTCCAGTTCTGGACATGTTTTTAAAAAGTTACATGTATAACCTGTAATTTGTTTCACAGAATAATATAAACTAAACAGGTCAGACCAACTCATACAGTACTGTACAAAAGTCTTAGCCACCCTAGATTTTTTTAATATAGAAATTTGAATTTAGATGTTTATTTTTTTGTCTTCTGCATTAGAGTTTTACATTACTGCTCTTTATAGTAAATTTGATATGAAGAGTTTTCATTTCATTATTTTTGAAAGCATCTTTGCACCTTAAGCCTTCGCCAAGCCTTCTGCACAGTACTGTACATTTTGTGATTAAAGGATACATCTATATTCACACTGACACTTGATTTAAAAAAGACTTTGCTTCATAAATCAGGTTAACTTTATTATTGTAATTGACAGCAGTGTTTCGCGTCCAGTTCTGTGGTTTCATCAACACTACTCAAGAATGAAAAACAAGTCACAAAAAAAAACACAGATATAATGGCATCCATATAGATGTTCTATCTGAACCAACATTTGTGAAATTGGCATGCACAAATTGCAGTTAATGTGCAAGTGTCAAAAGCAAGAGGAAACAACGACACTTACTATCAGGAATAGCAATACAAAATGTACACTGTTAACATTACAGATTTCTCTTTGCTTTTTACAAGGGAAATGGTGGATTTGATCGAAAAAATAAATAATAAAATATCATGGGGGAATCTTATAGTTATTTCCTATTGAAACAGCGGTGAAAGAAGGTACTATGATGCATTTAACTTCTATTGATGAATACATTTGCCTCAGTGCCAAATTATGCACATTGAAAATTGCAACCATTTATACATTCTGCAGCTCCATTATGAAAATAAAGATAAAAAATAAGAAAACCATCAGACATGTACACACCATGACATAATCAAACAATAAAGCTGCACTTGCCATTCATTTTTCAATATTGCATAGCTGTGATCAGAGGGTATTTACTCAAGCCAACCTGCATGGTCAGGATCCGTATACATAAATCCTCTGAGAATAGGAGTACCTAGCATCTAGTATGATTACTCGGGTCACATGACCATCAACTCTAGAGGCAAACTGGTCTCAGATCAGTCTGGTCTCAGATCAATCTGAAAATACCTTATTCATACGGATCCTGAAGTGACAAGATGGGAGTTATTGCTGTTTCATAAGCAATTAATGGTTCAGTGAGTATTGGGCACTATGCAGAGAATCTAGTTCAACTTGATGTTTGTTTCAAGCTGCAGTACACTTCTATCTATTTGCATCAACGTGCAATAGATTCTGCATTCTGACATGCAGCTTTATTTTACTGTAATAGACATTGTCCGTGTCATTGTCTGTATCACATAGAACAACTGCACTGTCAGCAATGGAGAGAAATGCAGCTCAAGAACGAAAATGTGAGTTTGGTTTAGCAACATTTTTGGACAGAGTACACAGGAATGCTGAAACCTTTGGTAACTGTGCCCAGTGCCTCTCAGCATCCAATCCACACCGTGATTGTGCAAATCTTGTTAGAATCCGTTGTTGTAACCGCTCTATATACTGTAGGGTGAATTAACACAAATGTATAAAGAGAATAAAGTAAAAAAAAAAAGCAAAATCAGGATGATAAGTATGGGGAATGCAAACATCAATAACTTTATAGGAGTGATAAAAACGTGACATTTGGGATGGTGCTACAGAAATATCAATCCATAATGTATGAGGCTGACATCCCTTGGCACACTCTCAGCCCTTTACTCCTTAAGTTTGCCTTCAATGAAATCCTGAATCTTGTTCATTTTCTCCTCCTGCTGATCCAGGAGGTCCAGGATGATGCCCATGGGAGACTTCTTCAGCCCTACACCCTCAATCTTGTTCTCCAGTCTGTTCTTCATGTTGCGCAGTCTCACAGAGCCATGGATCAGGATCACTACAGAAAAACATAACAAGGGGGTGCTAGATAAATAAAAAACTCTTTGTGAAGATGAACGCGATTAGTTTGAGTGTCTGCCACTTGATTAATTATTATTTAGGCAAAATAGAATTAGAGTAGAATAGATTAGAAAATAAAAAATGTTACATTGCAACTCAGATGTTAAAGCAGGGATTACGGGGAGGCATATCTTTTATTCCTGTGTCAGACAGATACTGAATGCATGACATCAGCCAGTAAATGTAGTTCTGTCCAAATCAACAATCCATAGCAACCCGACAACACCGGCTGCATTGGGCAAGCCTCCTGGGAGGGGCTCCGACTGCCTTGCCTTTCCACCACAACGTTACAGCTGCTGCAGTTGAGAGAATCAAACCCATCAATTATCTGAACCACTTTCCTAAGCACAATGCATGGACCGACTCTAAATGTATTTAGAGAGCTATATCAATTCCAAATGTCTATAGCCAGTCCTGTATTTCCTCTTTTTTGAGAGAGAAACTTTGGAAATCCTTTGCCATAAATGTATTTAGCTTGTGAGTAGAACATTGTGTTCAATTCAGAAAGTGAGTCAGACTGAGAGAGTGCTTGGAAAAACGTGTTTGACAACAGAACCTCAATGATGCATCACTGTGTGACTCACCATCTCTCTTAACAGTTTTCACCATATAACATTAGTCAACCAGTACAGATGCCATTTACGATAGCAAAAGTTAGATTAGGCCCACTTCTTGAAATTTATAAAAACACTAAATTTAGAGTAAAAACATTTTTTCCTGACTATGTGAACTTAGGAGCAGGAAACCTCTTACAGCCTTGGCTAAAGACAAAACTCTCATGCGTCAGGAACAAGAACCATGGGCCTACTATATGTTTTCAGATGGTCCACAGAGTAATTTCCGCAGTCAATTAATTTTAACCTATGGTCTATCTCTGAACTGAACTACAATAAACTGCAAAGTTCACTTTTACATCTGCAAGACACTACTTCCCTGGTGGTAAGGCATGAGAGAGTATGGTTAGTTCTTGGTGGTATAGTGGTATAGTTCTTTCTAAATTTCTCTCTCACATCTAGATTTGGTCATCTACTGTCAAGCAATTTAACACTGCACACAAACTGATTGGACTATATTTTATTATTTATCTGATGCTGCAAAATCTTTTGATTTTGAAGTCAAAATCATGACCTGGCAGAAAATGCAGTCTGTGTGTGTGTGTGTGTGTGTGTGTGTGTGTCTCTTCCACATAACAGAATCCATTTTAACAAGAGCTATGCCTATAAACTGCAAGTGGGAGTGTGATTAATTGGAACCAAAAAATAATTATAGCATTGGGGAATTATAGCATGTTGACTTCATGCAGTAATTTATAGTTACAGAGTTATATAGGCCCAACCTGAGACTTCACTGGGATTACCCAACATGGTACATGGCACTTGTGATTGAACTAGACATCCCAGCTTCAAAAGTAAACAGTGAACCTTCTGTAATAAAGTGAGACTCACACAACAAGGGGAAGGTGATTCCAAAGATGAAGACCATCACGCCACCACAGAGCGACAGCAGGAAGTAACTGGTGCCCATGACCCCGATGACGAACAGAGTGGGGTTCTTCTTTTTGAAGTTCTTGATCATAGTCTTGTTCTCTCCCGCCCACACTGAAGCCATGAAGACCAGAGTCACCACGGCTCCTCCCAGAAACATGCCAAATGGGTTCATAAACCTGATTATGGGAATATTAAAAAACATGCAATGTATTCCCTTGGGTGTCAACATTTGAAAGAATAGCACAACCTGCTGGTGGTAATAGCAACAACTAACATCCTGGCCAATTTGGTCTAAGCCATAGAAGAGCAAAGGAGCACACTACGTTAAGCAGCGTCACTCATGATTTCCACTACATCATCCTCTATTTACAGAGGCCTATCAAACTATGTAGGTATAAAACTAGTAACAATGTTATGTGACCATGGTAGTTGTAGCATCAGGTACCATTCCCATGCATTTTCAAAAGCACTCAATATAACGATGTAGTAGGCCGAAAGCTAATTTTAAAACAGGGATTACCGTTCTCTGGTTAGTCATCTCTCTAGCTAACGTGAGGCCTGGCAGCACAGGGCGGGTCTAAAGCACTTTGATACCACAAACTAAGCTAGTTCTTACTGGAAATGACGTGAAGTAAGCTTGGTGATGAGTATCTTCCTAGAATGTTTACAGGGCAAACAACCTTTAAAACGGAAATGTTTCTAAATCAGACACTAAAAAACACACCTACAGCACATGTTGGCACAACAATGCCGAGCACCACAAATAGCTTGTGTGGTCATCACTATTCATGGGTGTGGGTCTGAACGCAGGCCAATTAACCAGCCGAGCAGGGGTGTTAGCCAGCGTTAGCATACTCGCACGACTTACCCTACAATGAGGAATACCAAGATGACCACGGCGAAATAATTTGTCTGGTAGTACAGGAGATTGCTGATGACTCTGTTGTTCCATTTCGTTAAATCTGCGAAGTCAGGTTTGGCAAAACGGTCCGCTCCAGGGAAGAAGTCATCCCATGGTCTGAGTGGTGCAAGCTCCATCCTTGCCATCTCTAAGTGTGTACACACTGCGTAATATTTTGACAGATCAGCTGATCACTGAGTTTGGCTGAGGGGTCAGACGTCTGTGCTCTCCTCGAGCGTCTCGCGAGAGTCTGATGCTCTCTGCAGTCTTTGGAGATCAGACTTGCGTCATATTTTTCCAGGATCGCGCAGCCTGCGTAGCGTAGATAGATGGTGGCAGCGCGAGCCGCTCTTTGGAGCGCAGGAGTGACAAATGTGAACACAGCAGTCAGCATCGAGGACATGGGACCGTGAAAGTATGGCGGATGCTGAGGAGCCGTAAGTCCCAATGGATGAAAAATATCAATTAACGTACCGAAACTTTTACAGTTTGTCATAAACCATAAAATGCTTGAACCCTTTTCAATCTCTACTTCCAGGGAGAAGAAAAGAAGGCGAATAGAGGACCTGACTGAGAAGTTAGTGACGAATGCTAAATAGAGGTCTCTGACTGGCAGCAGGTTTGCGTTGCACACTGAGCAGCGACTGCTGGGCCAGGAAATATTAAACTTAGTATTTGCCTAGAGGTCTGACTAGCAACTAGTTTGTTTTTACAACTAGTCCTGTCCCTCAATGTGTCCCACCATAGTGTCAAACATTAGGCATAAAATAAAGGCAGGTACACGAAACCGGATTGCATAGACCAAGCACTGCAGCCTTCTTTGCAAGTAAAACCAGTTTGCCAGTAGTCAGTGTTCAGTAGCAATATAATAGCATAGTTATAGGTGCCCTTAGATTAGCACGACACATGAATTTCCCAGCACTTTCATCTGTATTTATTCATTAGCAGTTGGACCAACTACACAGATTTTTGTAGTAGTGAAGAGGTTTAGGCTGGAAGTGGCCCTTAGCAAATTACATCATCAAAAAACTCATGCATCTGTCATTAGTCTAAACTAGGGACATGTGGTCATGTTGTAGACTCGGCCAATTAACTTAAAGTTTATTGATTCATTGTTGACTGATGGACAGCAGAGCATCTTTGATGTGTGTGTGTGTCTAGAATGGCCGTAGATGGTGGACACATGGGCGGTGCTTGTGACTGGGACGGTCGATGGAACCACGTGAAGAAGTTTTTGGAGAGACCAGGCCCGTTCACCCATCCTGACTTTGAGCCAAGCACTGAGGTGACAAACAGACATTTATGGGAAGGGAAAGCAAGCTATTCATATATTACTCTGCATCAGCCCAGTGTGTCTATACTGACATGCCTGAAATACATTTTAGATGCAATTCTTCAAGCATAACATAACATTTATGTTCCTTTCACATCAGTCCCTACAGTTCTTGTTGGAGACATGCAAGATTCTTGTCATTGGAGCAGGAGGACTTGGATGTGAACTGCTCAAAAATCTGGTAGGAAATAGGTGAAATCTATTAATCCTGTTTTATTGGTGCAATAGTGTAGGTCTGTACATTTATCACACACTGAAACACAAACTTTAGTAGAGGTCTGCTACCTAAGAGGGGAGGGGAGTGCCTGAATGATGTCGGGCTAGGGCTTAAATTTCAGGCCCGTGCAGACCTCCAGTTTTTATTACTTTTGTCTGTAAACTTTGTTTGTAGACAAGTAAAGTCCTAATGCGTTCTTGCCTTGTTTTAGGCCCTGTCTGGGTTTCGCCTTATTCATGTGGTTGACATGGACACTATTGATCTGTCCAATCTCAATAGGCAGTTCCTCTTCAGGTATGTTCCTCCCTTGTTTGTCGTCTTTATAGCTTTCACGCTAGTTTAATGTCAAATATGTGGTGAAAAATACGGTGCACGGTTGTGGTGATGTTATATAGTTATTTTTGAATACAGGATGAGGATCGTGGGAGTTGTGCAAAAAATAGTTGCTAAGGTGTGAAGATTTGTACTTACATTTTCACAATAATAAACTTTTTCTTCCTTTTATTGTTTAGATACTGCTCCATAAAGAACATTATTTTCTCAAATGATGTAAAAAGTGATCATGTTTGATAGTCCACAGGTAAAGATGAGTGAAGGGTAGTGTCTTATCTTAACCTGAATTTGCCTCTTGATGACTGCGGTGCCATAGCAGTAGCACCTTGGTAGAAACAACAGAAATACAAACATCTCATATATCCTGATGAGAACTTTAATGCACATCCATTTAGGCCCAAAGATGTCGGACGGCCAAAGGCAGAAGTGGCTGCGGACTTTATCAACAATCGTATCCCTGGATGTAAAGTTGTCCCGTATCCTTTGCAACTACAAAGGACTGCTGTACATTACATTACAGTCATTTAGCAGACGCTGACGCCAACGCTATGTGGGGCTCGAACCCACGACCCTGAGAGTCTCACACTGTACTGACTGAGCTAACAGTAGAATATTATTGAATGCAAGCTGCCCCGTTGAAGAACAACTCAGGCCTAACCGTGAACATTCTGTAAACTATCTTGCGCTGCATTTTTATTTCTTCTTAATAACACGCACAGCCACTTTAACAAGATCCAAGACTTTGATGAGTCCTTTTACAGACGTAAGTTTAGTTTTCACACAAGATCTATGCATTAGCTCAGTTTTCCAAGATTGTAATGATTTTAAACGTGCCGTTTCTTTTCACAGAATTCCACATCATCGTCTGTGGACTGGACTCCATCATCGCCAGACGCTGGATGAATGGAATGCTGGTACATATCTAGACGTGAACTTTGTTTTAGTGTACAGTACCTTGGTCTCTTTTCCCTGTACGTGCATGAAAAACAAGGTATATTAGAAGTGTATGAGCACACATTTAGTTAATTTTGTGGTAAATTCTGATTGATGGTGCCTGCTCTAGATATCCCTCCTGAGCTATGAGGATGGCGTTCTGGATCCCAGCTCCATCATCCCCCTCATTGACGGAGGGACGGAGGGCTTCAAAGGCAATGCTCGTGTCATTCTGCCCGGCATGACCGCATGCATTGACTGTACACTTGAGTTGTACCCACCACAGGTACTGCACAATTTTCCTGAGCACGGTTCTTCTAGTTTCAATTTAAAGTAATAATACAATGTTGTGGATTATTACTTGTTACTCTATCGCCAATAAATATAACACAATAGTGATTCAATCTGTAGACAGTTTATGAAAGGTTTTACATTTGCTGTTGTAGACACCCGGTGTCAGGTGTCTTTTCCAGGAAGAATCCTCTGGCGTACAGGAAGTGATCAGCAACAACCGATTGTTCAAAATAAATAGAAGAACTGGGTAGTTAGCGTGAGCAGCGATGGCCACCATGGATGATCAGACAAAGAAAACTGGCCACACTGTTTGATCGACAAGTGATCTCTGGCAGAGATGGGTCCTCTAATTCATTAAAGTAATTGGCACAGTCTTAATTTTTCTATCCACAGATTAATTTCCCCATGTGCACCATCGCATCAATGCCAAGGCTACCAGAACATTGCATCGAATATGCCAGAATGCTACAGTGGCCCAAAGAAAAGCCATTTGGAGGTGTGCTAATATACAGAATAGTATTACTTTTTTAGATATAACACATCTGAAACACATCTATTTTTACCTGTTGCTCTTGTACATTATTGCAATAAATATAATTTGTCATTCTAGTTGGAACAGGCAATAACTACTCTTCCCACCCCCTCACCTAGATGATGCCCTAGATGGGGACAACCCAGAGCACATCCAGTGGGTGTTTGAGCGGGCGCAGGAGAGAGCAGCAGAGTTTAACATTACAGGAGTGACATACAGACTCACTCAAGGTGAGAAACAACCTGTCGATTAAAGCTCATAATTTAACTTCAGTTTTACATTACAAAGCTCAGTTTCAGTAGAACAGAATCAATTGACAGCCGTTGTGCTTACAAGTACCGCTGATCGTATGCTGGAACGAAACCAAAATGATTCCTGTTTTTTTTTTTTCAGGAGTCGTGAAGCGGATCATCCCTGCCGTGGCATCAACTAATGCGGTTATTGCTGGTATGAAACTCTGAAGTAGTAGATGCGATATTGAAAGAAATTACTGTTATGATTCATTTGAGCCTAATGAAATGTAAAATGTTTAGTGAAATATCTAATGAAAATAGGATTTACTTTTAATAGTCACAAAATGAAAGTAACTGGATTGAATTTTACTTCTTTCCTCCGTAGCCGCCTCTGCCACTGAAGTTTTTAAAATTGCTTCAAGGTTGGTACCAGACACACGTTCCATCATCACCCTGTCTCCCAGCTATCTGCCGATTTCTCTGATGAACATTACTTAACATCACATTTTGTTTTGCAGTGCATATATTCCTTTAAATAATTACCTGGTCTTCAATGATGTGGATGGATTGTACACCTACACCTTCGAAGCAGAGCGCAAGGTTTGTTGTACCATGTCTTGTCAGTAGTGTAGACATTTCTATTTTTACTACACTCATACAAATAGCTCATTCTTAGCTAGTTTTGTCTGCATCATCTTCTCGTGATCCTGCTCATGTTTGATTGGCAGGATAATTGCTCAGCCTGCAGCCAGGTGCCTCAGGATCTACAGTTCGCTCCTTCCGCTAAACTACAGGAGGTTTTAGAGTACCTGACGGAGAACTCCTCTCTGTGAGTACAAATAGGATAGAGTTACAGAATCTTTCCACAAAATAAACATTGTTTTGTAATGCTAATGTGGGAAAATAATAATGACCCGATATACATACCTTATACATATAAGATTGTGAAAAATATCTTCCAGACAAATGAAATCTCCAGCTATCACCACAACTCTGGAAGGGAAGAATAAGACACTGTATCTGCAGGTAAGACACTCATCTTTGAGAAAGACGAAGTGCCCTTGAGCAAGGCACTTAACCCCAGAAATTGCTCCAGGTGTGCTGTTCAATGGCTGTGCTATGCCCTCTGACCTGAAAATGCATGTGCATGTGTGTGGGGTGATATATATGGGGTTGTGTATATCTAGTCGGGTGTGCAGAAAAAGAATTTCACTGCATGTATGTGACGAATAAAGTTCATTCATGAACCTGTTTTCATGACTAAATTGCAATTGCCATTTTATTTCAGTCTGTTAAATCCATTGAAGAAAGGACTAGGCCAAACCTCTGCAAAACTTTGAAAGGTAAGAAGATGGGACTATCAGTCTGTCACAAGTGAAGCAAGTCTGTACCTATTAACATGCATGGCATAATGTTTGGAATATGTTTTTTCTTTTGCTGCAGAGCTGGGCTTGTCAGATGGACAGGAACTAGCAGTAGCAGATGTCACCACACCCCAGACTGTTCTCTTCAAGCTCAATTTCACCACCTGAACCCTCATTACAACACAACACTGATGCCAGATTTGCTGCAGCTCTATGCAAACTGTTGTTGTGACATTACAGTAATATATTGGACATCATATTGTAAATAAGATCAGTTTAGTCCCCCTTTTGTCTTCATGTTCAGTGAGACTTGCGGGATAGCAACGGTCATGATGTCAAGGTGGAATCAGTTGAGCAACATTCTTTTTCTATCAATAACATTGTTTACTCCTTTTGTCATGGTCTTGTACTGTTCTACATAGTTGCTTTTTTCCCTGTCTGTGAAAAGAGTATAATAATGTGCACAACGCTGTAATGACGTTTTCTGTAAAATATAATGTTTGTATCCCAGACGGCCTCGTTCGCATCACACTTTGTGTCACATTGCTTTTAGACTTCACCTTTTGGTGTATCTAACAGGAACACTGTCAGATCTGTTTTACACCCTCAAACCATAAAGCGTTAATTCAAAATGAATTATTGTGTTATTAAAAAAAATGCAGATTTATGTTATTGTAGAGAAGTTATATTCAGTGGTTTGACGCTAGTTGGTTTAGGGGATTGCAAATGTGAATTTTCATTTTGGGAAAGCTATGAAACCTAGACCTGAGCCATGGGGAAGCTAACAGGTGTTAAATTTCACAGTTGGAGCTTGCAGGAATCATAGACTAAAATCAGCATTTGAAAAATGTTTGACAGCAGTGAAAAACAAGCTCATGGTTAATGTAGAACAAAACGGGGATATGACCATCTTAAGATCCATCTGTAATTTGTAAATTAAATTGGAAAGGAAGGGACGCTGTCCATGGTGCTGAACCCACACCACCTCCGGCCACTGTGGGACCAGCAGGGTGGATAACAGACGCCGCTGTGCTCAACACGCACGTAAGCTTCTTAAGTGGTAATGAAAGTGGCTGCATAGTAGTCCGGGGAAACAGATGGTTTCTGTCTTGATTAAGTTTTATTTTTAATGACAGGAAGGCTTGGTTGGCTCAGCAGGTCAGAGGGATGCCGCTGTGCTCACAGACAACACATGTTTCTCAACCGACCTAAAAGTTTACAACAGAGAAAAGAGATGATGGTATGGAAAAACTGCAGGCTTTTACTGACATCTTGACATCTCGTATGGAGTTGAAGTGTTCACTGATGATGATTATATCACTTTCGGCGCTATTTCTCACCAGACGGTCTGACTAAGCGTGAGGATTTTTTTTTGTACCTCATCATTTTGTGTGAAGACTTCAGGAACTGCAGATCGCTGCAAACTTTTGCATCCTTACTCAGTAACACCTGGAGCGCATGCAAACCTAGACAGATGGATGCATTGGCAGTGGCTTTCTAATCTGATATACCAATAATGTGATCAGAGCAGGTACGTGGTTGAACGTTTAATATTGCAAAATTTCAAAAGACACAAATTGGTCCCATTTCCACGCGAGGCTGATTCTCTTCCATTCCCTCAATGAAAATATATGCCGAGTTACTCGCAATAAGGCCTGAATGAGCTTTGTCTTCCACCCAGTGATGTGTTGTATCTCCTTTTATTATTATTCGATTTATGTGCATTTTTTTTATTTGTTATTACATTTTCTCATCTGTGCTGTTGTCATTTTTATTTATTATCTGATGCAGGTTACATGTTTTTATTTGCCAGTCAGAGGCCAATAAAACCACAGTACTGTGTAATTGTTGTCTAGCCCCGAGTGTTGGGTTATTCATCAAAGCAGATTCTCACTTATATTCATACAGCTGCTCGAGTATAATAATAATAATAATAATAATAATAGCACGGTTTAACACAGCAAGCTGCGGGCCACGGCACAGTCTCCGTGTATAGTATGTAGTGTAATAGTGTACAAAAAAGTTATTTTACACGCTGGAATTGATCTGGTCACTTGGATAATTAGCTACTACTTTAATGAAGACTGGTGCTTACATCACGGAGGAACACCTGTTTAATGTGCAATATGTTTAAAACCTTGCTGAGGAAGAGTCAATGGTCAATGAAAACGCCTCAGGGAAAATATTAAATACAGGAATAATGTTTCACCTCATGCCATCTCTGGCCTGTATTAGTCATTGCTGTAATTTAACATAAAAGTCCATGTCCCAGTTTCTCTGTGACTCATTTGGAATACAAAGTTCTTTGAGGGAGTGTTTGGGTTGAAGAGAAAGAAGTTTGCTAAAGGCTGAAAGGTTAATGTGACTCAGAATTCAGTGCTGGGACCTACTCTCATGCCAAGCTAGTTGGCCCTGAAAGTTTCTTCTGATCAGACTTTCATTGATATTTTTTAAATTGGCTTTGGCTTTTAGCTTGGTGATATGCAAAGGATAATTACGTGTATGTAATCATAAAGACCTTGTGGATGGATAATAAGCTATCAGAGGCGCAGAGATTAGCTCATATCTTACTGTGTGGTTAACAGCTACAGGGTAAAATGTTGCCCTAATGCTGTAATAATTTGTGTCAACCTGTTTACTCCGCAGGCAAGATGAAGCTGAACAAAGCATTGGCACGCCCAATACACTGGGGGCTCCTACTTCTCTGTATAGTAAGCTTCTTGAGCCAACTAGTGTCCACTGGCAACCAAAGCTCCCGAGGACAGACAGGTAAGCGTGAGACCCAGCCAGACCAGTCACACAGCCTGAGGGACTCGTTATGGCTCCTGGTCACCAGAATGTTTTGGTCCCCTAAGAAGATAGACATGTATAGCCATAACAATACGAAAATGGGATCTGTCTGGTAAAGTGTTCTTTTAAGGATCGTGAAACACTCCCTGCTCCTCATGAGCATCAGATTGGATAAGAGGGTTTTGATATACTTACACTTTAACGATTGCCAGTCTGACTGAATATTATCTGTGCTGCATACTGTTACGTGGACGACATCGTGTACATGCACATTCCACACCTGCAGGACCACATGAGTTTGTTTGTTTCTCACAGTGTCACAGCAGCAGTCTCTCATGGATGACTTGAATATGAAACCTGAACTCTGTTGGGCGCTCATTGCAACAAAATGTTTGGCTTTGTTTTGAAAAATTACATGTTTTGAGTCCTGTTTATGAATTTACCTTTCAGTCCTGCAGGGGTTGTAGGTCACACAGCAAGCCAGACACCTAAAGTAGCACTTAAATCACAGTAGTGTACATGAGGGTTTCTCTTCATCTTTTCTGTGGAGCATCTCTTCAGTTGGATGTTCAGTGTATCACAATGAATCAATGTCACCAGGAGAGTAATAGTAATGGAGAACAATATCCAATTGCTTTCTTTCCTATAGCGCAGGCCATTATGTACATAATTCTGTCCACATGCAGTCTGTAACATGAACTTAGATAACTGAACTGACATCTTCAGCTGAGAGTGGGCTCTCTGCCTGGTTCTTCACTATAGCTGTCATCTTAACTATACTATATACTATACTATATACTATATTATATACCGTGCTGATGCTTTCTATCCACTTGGTGGTGCTGTAGCTCCAGAAGCATTGGAACCAGTTCTATGTTAACACTTGCTTGGCTTACTTTCTGAAGCAGTGTAATAGAGAGGATTATTGTATTTATTCAGCTTTAACATCTAATGAAGTCAGACAATAGGTGCAATGTGACCCTATCATCTGTAGATTCCAGACATAAGCTGCCTCTATCTCCCCGAAAGTCGATATGAAAACATCTCATCCCTCCTCAGGGTCATCACAGGAGAGGACAGGGACCTGTGAAGTGGTTGCTGCCCATCGTTGCTGCAATAAAAACAAGATAGAAGAACGCTCTCAGACAGTCAAGTGTTCTTGTTTCCCTGGACAGGTGGCAGGGACAACAAGGGCTCTGCCCTCTTGTGTTGAAGGTAATGTTACTCAGACACTCATCCATCTATTTGAACTGGAAATATCCTGACCTGAATATATAATTTGTCAAAGTAGAGTTGTAAAAGGTCAGTGGAGGCAGTTTCAAGAGAGCCCACAGATACTGGACCAGGACATTTGACATGTGATTGAAATGTTTTTTCCAAACAACTCCTTTTGAAGTCCTTCCATTTGAAGTGACCTTCTGTTATGGTGTGTTTTCGCCAGCATCCATTGTGCGTCAAAAGTGGTGGTGCAAAATGGAGCCATGTCTGGAGGGGGAGGAGTGCCGAGTTCTCCCTGACCTCACTGGCTGGTCCTGCATCTCCGGAAACAAAGTCAAGACCACTAAGGTGAGGACCGGCTCTGTGTTAATTTGAGTCACAGTAGTGATAAAAGTAAAAATTTTAAAAAATAACACGGCAAGACCTCAGTTTAAGACATATATTTAAAATATATTTAAATACAGCCATATGTCAAATCTCTTGCCTTTTCACTGCATTTCTTATATCCAAAGCGGGAATGACATGTGCATGCTCACCATGAAGCTTTCTTTTAGTAAGCCCTGCTTTGATGTTGAAAGATTCCACAATCAGGCATAATCACCACTCCCATTGGCCATATCAACAGTATTGCTCTCCACCAGGCACAGTGGGCTCAGCAAACCTAATTCCATAATCTGGTGAATGATGGGGCCAAGAGGACAAACATGAAACAAGCTGTAAACTATCTAATACTGAGCACTAAAACCCATGTAATTAAATCTGACAGCCAAAGGATCAACCGCTGCATTTAGAAATATTGAAAATCTGTAGTTTCTCCTAAGTTGCCTTATGGTGAAATGAAAGAAATGTCAGACCCCTGTGAGAATCATTCCACAGTGGATGGAGGAACAAGTGACCACTGCCGGTATGCAGCCGGCAATCAGGATCTACTGACATCTCACAGTAGGCAACAGTTAGTGTGGCCCACCAGATTACACAATAGTAAAATGGAATGAAACAGTAGAGAGTACACTTGACAATAGAATAGAATAGAACAGCTTTAAACATTTTCACTAAATATAATGTAAGCCACAGACCTTGGTTTTAACTTGTGTAAACTTTATTGAAATGGTATGGTATCGCCAGAAATGTGTGCTGGAAGATGGAAGCCAATCGCTGTAGTGGAATTTTGTAGATTCACGTGTTGTTCTTTGTAGGTGGCATGGTAGCGAGAGACAAACCCAGTCTACTCCTGATCACCACAAGCCTGCCTCGGCCCACAGCAGTCATCCCAACTCATACTAGAGTCTGAGGACAGTGAACTCCCTGTCGCCTTCACATGGAACAACAGACGATATAGGTTTGATTGGATATCGCCTCTGATTAATAAACTCAAGGAACCTATACCCGGCTACCATTATTTTTATTTCCGTATATGCCATTTTGGAGGGTTTTATTTACGTGGAGTGGAATGTGTATTATCATTTGATCCAAACATGCAGCCCCTGCAAAAGTCTGTATCATTCTTTCAGTGATAGATACGCTGAGCACGTTGTAATGCACTCTATCAAAGTTTAGATGGGCATTCTGGCAGACACTTAAAAAGAGATTTTGTGGATTTTCAGGGGGTAAAATGTGAATCCAGTCAGTGGCTTCTGACTTTCTCCAGAGATCAGAGCAGAAGACAACAAATGCTGAGAAATTTATGATTATATAGCATTTGTAGACAATGCTGTCCTGTGGACTTTCTTTGAGTTTCTTAAAGAGGTCAGATCCCCTTGGACTAGTTCTTACCAGAAAGAGGCACACATTCATGCTTGCATGCACACACACGCACACACACACACACACACACACACACACAGACTGCTTTTCAACTCCATTGGTTGGACAGGCCGCCACCTGCAAGGCTGCGATGGCATGCACACAAACATGAAACTCTGATGCAAAACAAGAACTGTTTGAAATGCTAATCACGGGGAGAAAGGGGAGAGGAAAGAGAAGAGGAGCGTCTTCACTGCCGAGAGTATTTACATCATGCTTTTGTTTGTCTCTCCAAACTGAGGGCTCCTGTGGAGAGGACTCCGGTTATAGTAATGATGGGAAATGTCGGAGAATCTCTGCCTTGAAGCAAATCTTAGCCGCCAACAGAACAGGATGTTTACCGTTATTACCACTTCATCAGTTGTGCTCTTTATGTGAATAATATTCATTCTAGACCCACGCTGATTCCTACTCTTTTATCTCTTGGGTTCAGACGTTTTTCATTTTACCTTTGCGATGAAGAGATGTTTTGAAGAAAATAAAGAGATGTTTTATAACACGTAATATAATATAATACAGTGACTGCAAATCATCCCATCTTAAGCATCAGACTTGTATGAATGCCACATACTGCGTTATTTGAAAGCAGCTGAATTCTAAGCACAACATTTATTTATCGCAATTATTCTGACTGTTTTGGCAGTGACAACACCATTCACTGGGCTGTCATGCAGCTCCTGGCAATTTATGCAAGACCATTCTTTCATGTAATCACAATTCAAAGTTATTAATTAATGTACACTGCACTGTCAATGCAGTCAAAATGTAGTACCACTCAGGTTGATGATATTCCAAAGTGAAGGACATTTCGATCAATACAGACAGCAATTCTCCCAGTACCATTATACCATTGTTAATGAATGGAGATTCAGATCAGATTCAGATTCCTTCTTACACAAACTGTGTGATTCTGTTCAAGCACTTTGTAACTAGCAGCACCTCCGTCATGCTTAACGTATGTTGTGTACCTCCCTTTATAAACCTATCACTGTGGACCACAGTATTATAAAAAAAAAAAGGTGTGCCACAGTGACCTGTTCAGTATGCATTTCGAAACCTTACTATTTTACAGTGATTCTTAGTGGAGCTCTTGAAAACGTAGCTTTTGATATTGTACAATCTCTTTGATGACTTTCGGATTTGCATTGAAAGCTTTTGAAAGACTTTAGATTGAAGTTAGTTCTCACTCATCATTGCAAGTTATATTCCAGAGCTAGTTGGCCATCTCTGTTCAAATATAGCCTCAGCCCCTGGTACACCTATTTATTGGACTTATTAAGCTCCTGAGTCTTTATTTATGTATTCATATTACACAGAAATGCAAAGCTCTTATAGTTTAAGGTCCCCAAATTCCCCAACTTCTTTAATTTGGATAGAGGTGGACAAGAAAGCCTTGGAAAGATTAGAAACTCAAGGAGCTACTTTCTCTCGCTGAGTTAAAAGCTGCTGTTCGAGCTACAGAAGAAGAATCCATCAGATAAGCTGTTTTCTGCTTTCCAGATTGTAAGATCTATGCACTCTCCCATCTGCTCACTTTTCTTCGCAAACATATTGATATTTTTTAAATTGCTATTTCAAAAATATATATTTTACTGTAATGGTCTTGTATTGTCTGTAAATGTGCTGCCACCTCCTTGACCATATTTCCCTGGAAGAAGAGATTTGTTTCAACAGGACTAACCTGCTTAAATAAATGAAATAAATATAATATAATAATAATTTTTTACACTCTAATGAGGTTTAAGTCAACACATACAGTACTCAGCCACAAATGTGTCCCAGTATCCCTAAAATTAGCGCCAGCACACTAAGGAGCTGGTGTGATATTACAGATTAGGATGACTTTCAGTTGTTTAGAGAAAGGTAACCTACTCAGGTAGGTTGTTATGAAATTTAAGGACCCTAAGTACATGCTTGATCACCTTGATCGTCTATATACTTCAGAACAGTCAAATGGGCTTTATCTGACTGTGCTTCTATAAAGAGAGGAAAAACTCTCCATGTACCCAGGGGCACTTATTGCTTTGAAAACAAATAATATCTTTAATTCAAAATTCAACCAGCCAGCGTAAAATAGGAGTATAGGATCTCTCCTTTTAGTTGTTGAATTGTTGTTGAAGATAAAATAAAGGCATGGATTTCTCCAAATCAGAAACAGAATAACAGAATAACATAGAAATGACCTAAATTTGGAGATAGTATTCAACGGGTATGAACAAGGTTTAAACAACTCTTGGGACTAGATTCTCATAATTCAAACCAGAATCAGAAATGACTCACAAATTTCTGGTGCTTATTTGATATTAGTTTCCAGGTTGCAGGTGGCAGGGCAAACTGGAGCAGACTACTGGGGACAATAGTTCTATCCTGGGGCACATGAAAAACATAATTGAAATTCAGTTGTATTCCCCTTTAACAACCTTTTACTCATCTAGACATGACACTTGTAATAAAAAAAATGCAAACATGCTGAACACAATTTTCTCTCTGTCTCCCTTGCCCTCTCTCTCTTTTTCTCTATGCCCCTCTCCTCTCTCTAGTTCTCTCTTTTTCTCTCCTCTTTCTACTTCTCTCTCTCTCTCTCTCTCTCTCTCTCTGTGTGTGTGTGTGTGTGTGTGTGTGTGTGTGTGTGTGTGTGTGTGTGTGTGTGTGTGTGTGTGTATGTGCGCGTGTGTGTTCGTATGGCAAGAACTAAATTAGCCTTCTTTGACTGCGGGCAACTATACAGGCTACTCAGAGCAATAGACTGAATGCAATTTGGTCATGGCTGAAAGGTTTGATCTATTTGCCTTGTCATTACGTGTACTATCTGGAATAGAGATTACATTTTGCGTAATTAAAACAGAGAGCTGAACAATTATATTTTAATGAACAAACATTAATTGGACAATATTAATGTTTATCTGCTCTGTATGATGTGTTCATGTGCATTCATAGTGTATTTCCATCCCTCGTGGCTGTGTGTAGAAGTAATGAACCTGACACAATTTTATGCACCCTTCCTGGGGGTTACATTGACAATATTGGTGCATTGAGAATTACTGCAAACCATCTCACCATATGTCTTGGTAATGCATGACACTGGAAGATCCCTCTTTGTCAGTGCATTCCTCACCCAAGGGATGGTAAAATTCTTCTTTCTTTTTTTTTTTTCTTGAAACAAGTGACATTATCTTAAAGAAATCAATAACTGAGACCAGTACTGTAAAAAAAACTGCCAATGCAAATCAACTCGCTTCAAGAGTTTTCTTAATTTAAATCAGGTACAATTTTCTTGGCACTAATTTAGTGATCTGTCCTATTCTGCTTTGTGTCAGGATATTGAGTTTCTAGAAAATGGTGAATGGTGAAACCAGTGGAATTGTCTCACCCCACTGGCAGAACGTACAGATTTACATACAGATTTTTAGATGGAATATATCACTAAATGGTTTGTTGTTTGCAGTCACTCACTCCTTCCCTTGCTGAAATTTCTAAAACTCAACTGTACATTATTTCTTTTATTTTAGATCAATGAACCCATTAGAGCTCAATAGATAGGCCATTTAGCCTCCCATCTCAAGAGGGGTTTAGAGAAGAAACTTCATGTTTCATGTTTAGATTATACATTACATTTTAAATTCAAATTTGAATGTTAACTTTGTCAAGAATACAGCTCTGCATAAAGGTGCATTTTGATCACCACCATGGTTTTCTTCCTCATCCTTCCCTTTGCAGAATTTCACTTGGTTAAGAAGAAAAAGAAAGAAACGACTAGAACACTGTCTCCTATGTCTGAGTATGAATATGTTCCCTGACAAAATGATGCTCAGCATGGGCCATACACTCAACCTTCAGATTAGAACAGTATAATTTCCTAAACTATTTTTAAAGTGTTTTGTATAGCTAATTGTGATTTACTGTCAGACTCCATTAAAGTCAAGCAGTGTGGCGAGGCCAGAGTGGTGAGGAGAAAATAACCTACAGGAGAAAAGACACTGCAGTCAGGGAGAAGGATTGGACAAGAATCAGGCACTGCTCATTTCACATCCTTCACCACAAGAGATATTCTTTCATTGTCTGCTATGAAACAAAAACAAACAAAGCTGTGATTTAGAGGCGTATAAGTATAGCGCTTGAGTAATAACCACACCATCATCCATGTCTCAAAACAAAGTTATAGAACAGGTGTCATGGATAGGCATCATACAATGGGATTCAAAGAAATGATGTGGGAATTTAAGAACCCTGTCTGATTCATCGTAATGTGGATATCACTTCAGTTCCTCCAAAAAGCAGTCGCCTTTGTGTTTCTGTTTTCAGCCACATCAATGGCTTGAACAAATTGTTTCAAACGTCTTCTTCCAATATATCAATAACAAGAAGTCCAAGTGCTTTATCAAGTCTGTCAGATTCTCAAAAACCTGAACTATCTTGCTAAACCTGTTTTTGCAGACCTGTAGTTATTGAGTACCGTACAGTTTGTTGCTCACAATAGTGGGACAAACATGGGAAAAGCTCATCTCTAAGTCAACACGCTCCTCTCACAAAGACATAAACCCTCTTTCCACTTAAAAAAACCCCTGCAAAGTATTCATCTCTCTCTTTTCAGCAATTATTTAGTCTACCTGTATCTTCTGCAATTTCAAGGAAAGGATTTTATGTTTCCTTTCGGCATTTAACTGTTTCATCCAAGCATCGCTGAATTACTTCCACTGCACTTCCACATGGTCAGTGAGCCAGCCCACAACATGTGGCAAACTCTTGTCACATTCAGTTTAAAACATTCATGTCAGGTTCACAGCAGGTCACACCTGATTCAATTAAAATGTTTGGAAATTATGTATTTGTTTGTATGATGTATGATTATATTATAACTTCATTTATAGCCGTCTGATTTAATTTACGCTCTCAAACTTTATGTGTAGAAACACCAACATCAGTTGAGGGCCACAATATTGCTCTGACATAACTTGATGTAAGCCAATGCAACAGACACTGTGCTGATGTCATTGTAAATCTGTCTATGTTTGCTTTGTGTGATAAAGTTATTATTCCTTTGTGAGGGCCTAATGGCACGAAAGGCCTGGTGTTCTCTGCATGAATCATTTAGATGAAAGCCTGAGGAGGAGGGAAAAAGGGGCACGAGGCACCTGATGTCAAGTTTAATTAGAATCCAGTTTGGGCTGCGTTACCTTGACTTTGAAATCCCAGAATCCCGCAGGGGCAGTGGAGACAGTTCTTGGCTTGAGGATGTGATTAGACTTGGTAATCTTGGCGATTGCTTGATGCAAAAGGAAAGAATGGCAAACACGTGTTAGTCACTTTTACCTTGCTTTGTACCTATGTTTGTTGTATACTGTATATGTGCATAGTCTAAAGTTTGTTTGTTTGTTACTTGAATCCTGTGTAGAGGCAGTGTTCCCTAGCCACACCTGTTATGCAAGTAATTTTATACACTGCTACTAAAATAGCAACTGAAGTACTGATCTTCACTCAAGCAGATAATTATCACTGTGAGGGGATTTTCTCTTGATAGGAGTTATTTCACACCCCCTATCATCACATTCTGTTACTTCATGAGTTGCACCTTGAAATTCATAGAAATGTGGCAGCGACTTCCAAGTGTAGAGCATGGAGCATGACTAGACTGTCTGAGCATTTTGAATGAAAAGTGTCTTTAGAACAGACCCATGGGAGCCTCAATTCCCATGACGTCCCTGGTGTGTCATGAAAGAAGTCAATGCACATCAACATCACTTGTGTCTTATTTCTCACTGTTCTGCAGCCTGATGTGACATCAGAGCCTGCAGGAGCAGCCCAGAGAGCCACTCTGAAGAGTGACAGAATAGGAGGTGCTGCTGCTGCTGCCATCTTGCACAGGTTATTGGCATTTAGCAATCCCACGTTGGACAGGAAACACTATTTCAAATACATGTTTCGATTGCAATAGCCTGGAGTTAAAAATACCAAGGTTTATACGGTGCATGCATTTCCATATCATTTAGTGGTCCTTTTACACAGCCTGCTACTTTTGTCTTGGACGAACTGTTGTAATTTCACTGCCATGGACATTGGACAGTGTGCTGTGATTTGGCATCTGTGTTTATGCTATATGATCCACATTGCAGATAGAGACAACAGACAGCATGTGTCAGGACACAGGAGGGAAACACTCGAAACATGCCATTCAAGGGGTCTGTGGGTTAAAACGTATTCCTTATATTGACTTAGAAAGGTTATTGGTCCCTATTACAACATCTGTATTTACAAAAAGTTAAGATACACACCCAGTCTATGAATAACATTTCTATAACATCACAACCAAAATATTCTGTCACTTTTTTTCTTTGGAGATTGATCATGATTAAAGCAGCGGTATGGTTACGATGCCATCAAGGTACATCATGATTGTTATGATAGGGCACCGGTAAGGGAAACTGTGAGGCCAGTGGAAAATATACATTTAATTACAGGAACAATGACTTTAATGAGATTTAAGCACATATCAATGAATGGCTTCTTATATACAATATTGTTTGAATGATTCGACACAAATAAGGCATTTCAAGGAATAAAAACAACCTACTGGCATCACATTTTTGGTGATTCAACTGTTTTCAGGGTCGCTGACACGTTACCAAATCCGACTGGTAAAGCCATTTAAGAGGTGAGCAAAGGCATACAAATACCATACAAACAAATGGTAAAATGTACAGTATCAAGACACACAAGTTGTATCGGCAAAATGTCTCGCTCCAACAGTCAGAATGCATCCTTGTGGAGTAGATCTACCTCTTCTTCTAATATATATCCTTGAACTAATCAAACTTTGGCTGTGTTAGGTTATGTGGATAAGAACAGGAACGATCAATACTGTATTCAGGGACTTGAATGATCATATTTCACCACCATCATAAACAAAATTCTTCTACACATAAAGGACAAACAATTTATGTACAATATTTTTCATCAGACAATATTTTAAGAAACCTGAGGGCTGTCAACTGCTGTACTTGCTCAACCCAATCCTTTAATGTATTACTCCCCTGTTTCCTGCATCGTAGCAGGCATCTGTCTATTGATGTCAGACGAGGGACGTCAGATGCGCTCCAGATATTAATCCAAATGCACTGACATTCTTGTTCCACCTCAAAGTAAAAAAATGATGAAAATATATTCATCACAAGGTTATGATGATGTTCCCTGCAGGCAGCTTGGAGCGTCAGTATTTTCAATAGCCTTGAGCAGGATGTGCTTCATGTATTCTACATCTTTTCACACTTTAATCTGAGAAGTATTCACACTTCTAAAAGCAACATATGTTGAATGTCTCTGTTAAAGCTGGTCCTGTGACTGTGCTGAAATGAGAAATAAGAGAAATTCTCAGAAGGGAACAAAATTGCATAACAGAAATAGTTCAGTAAGTAAGTAGTAGACTTTTGAGAGGCAATTGGCAATTGAGAATTGAATTAGTCAGTATAGCAGCGGTATAAATGATGAGGCTGACCTGCGAATTAACCCTTAGGCCAGAGCTGTTGCTCCCTGTCCCCAAAGCTTTAATATGTTGATGTTGTGTATGGCTGAGTGTTCTGACAAGAAAAACATGGGGAAAATCGAGGGGTTAGAACATGTTGTTAACAATCAATTCACTGTGACATTCAATCCAAATAACTACGTGATTTTGTCGGTACTACAGTGAGCATCACAGGACTGTACATTTCTCTCCCGCTGTTCTGCAATAAGGTCTTGTTTCCTGCGGTCAAGAGAGGTTATCTTACCCTCGTGGTTTTGATCTTGTTCCCGGCATAGCACATCCAGCCTGAGTTGTCAGGGAGCGTCTTGCATTCCTCCCCCTCCAGGCAAGGCTCCATCTCACACCACCACTTCCCAATTACTATGGATGCTACGGGCAACAAAGACAAAAGAAATGGTGATCCAGGTACTTTTCGCCCCAACAGAGCAAATTCAGATAGCAGAGCCTGACAGCTTAGGATGGATATCCATTAGGTGTGAGGTGTTTCATAATTATCAGAATATTTTTCATATCAGTGGTGGCAGTGTGGAACTTGACTGTATGTTTATTGTTTATTTACTTTTAAATATAGTTAATAATGTATTTAAGAAACATTTGTTAAAATACAGTATCTTTATTAGAGTTATGATATGGTTATATGTGCATGCATAGTGGGATTGAAACTGAGACATTTCAATGAGTCAGTGGATTGTGACTTGACATTAATGCAGGCCATATTTCTGCCATCAGGAGAGAAAATTGCCTTAAATACAGGGTAAGTAGACAGTAAATGGCTTGTAATGTGTGACATAGAAAAATAATCTGTCAGAGCTGACATAGAGAGAGCTCCAATTCCCTCACTCAATATTTGCAAAAGGATTTAAGCTAAAAGCCATGCAGGTGAGAGGTTTTCCTAGAGCTAAATATACATTTTAGTTGTGTTAGACCTAAGTACTAAATCCATTCCTTACAGGAGATTGCAACCGTCGTAGCAGACATTTGTAAAAATGTATGTATAAAACCTTCATGAAATATCTACAAGGTATCTATGTATTCAATAACCATTTTCTCTGTGCCTCTTTGCTTGGATGTTGTTCATTCCTTTACTCCCTGAGGTATGTTACATACAGCAAATTGTCTTTGATGTCTGCTGTTGGATGCATACTAAAGCCAACCCGTGCATATCGTTTCAATGTGACATTATCCCAGATAATATTAATCTTATCTGGGACAAGGTATTGCTTGGGTGAGTTTTCATAGGCTTTTATTTGAACTGATTGCCATACCTTTATGAAAAAATAGCAATTTTGAACCTAGTAAGATTTTTCTTTTCTTTTCATATAATATAGTACTTTTAAAGTTGAATGTGGATCGTTCCTCATATTCTGCTTTAATGCTTCAAACTCTTGATACGCAGAAATCTTGATGCAATGCAAAATTCATTCAGTACATAGTTTAGTTGATCGTGGATCGTTCTGACAGCACTGTGTAATAAAACTTTGCTTCACCAGCTCTTATACTCACCGTCAACACACGAAGGTCTGTTTCTGGTGGTTCCAGCCACCTTGCCTGGCAGACAAGAACACTTGACTGTCTGTGACCGCTCCTCAATACGATTCTTATTGCAACATCTATGGGCAGCAATTACTTCACATGTGCCCCCCTCTAAGAAGAAAAACAGACAACAAACTACATCAAGTCAACATCTCGGGTTTGATCAAATAGAGCAGTGTTTTGGTTCTGACAATTTCAGAGAATTTCTGAGATCTACGTTGGTGGATTAGGCCACACTCTCCGCGTCAACACCAACACATCTTTTCTACTCACAGTACTACTACTCACAGTACTACTACTCACAGTTTAATTGGAGTGAGCAACTATGAAAATGTCACACATGTTTACCATCAAAAATAATAAGAGGTCCTGTGCTTTATACGGTTTCAGGAAGTGAGGCCCCTGAGGACTGTTCAATGTTAAGAGATGATGGAGAGATGTGAAAGAGCGAGTAGAAAAAAGACAGATCTATTAGCGGGAGGAGAGGCCTGCTTGAGGGTTATCATGAATATGAACACTGGCAATTATCACCAAACTACTGGCTGTGCCCTAAAGGATGAGAGGCCCGGACCACAAGGACCCTTGACCCACATCACCCTGCCTCACCCACCGGCCTCTCCCACCCACTGTGTTCAGACTCTCCACATGTCAGATGTGCGACATAGCAAAGGGCCATCTGACAATTACACCCATCTGCATGAGACAAGGTTGAGGAGGTTGCTCCCAAAGTAAAGAGTAAAGAGAGAGAGAGAATATTCTAGTATCAAGCCAACTGTCAAAGTGATTTGGGGAATGTCATGTTGTTTGACAATGAGTTATGGGTTTGTGAAATGTATCATAAATATATTTGTATGTACCCTGTAAAACCCACTGGAGCTGAATGATGTATTTTCTGGAGAACTGTAACCACATCTTTAGCATCACAACAAAACTCACAAGTGTGCATTTATCTTTAAACCCCAGATGTTAAGGGGTCATTGTGCATGTGATTAACGGTCAATAATGTGGGGAAAGCAATTTTCAGAAGAATAAACTATTAGATGACTATTAGATGTTGCATTGTGTAGAATTGAACCCACATTTTCTCAGTCAAACTGAGGCCAAGTCAAGCACTAACGTAGCTTAAATTCACAAGGGAGACATAGTTCTGTGTCAGTTTCAAGATTTAATTGAGCCATCATGTGAGCTCCTGTGGGGATTAGCCAACATAGCCCCTCTTGACCCCCTGGATAAAAGTACATCACTGGGCTTGCTCTCACACTCTACTGTCTCATCTCCACTACGTTTCCTAAGGCGAAATGATTGTAGACAGGTTTTTACCTACGCAAAGCATCTCCGATCATATACTACCTCAAGAAAACTCAACATTCCTGTGTAATACAGACCCTCCTTAATTACCCTTAATTCAGGGTATGATTCTCTTGAGGAGATATATACCTGCTTTTAAAGATGCTTTAGTTAAAAGCACTGCCAAGAGACAGCACCAGTGCCAAGTTGGAGAGAGATGAAGGTGTTAATTGGTTTAGGTATTTTTAAGTGATTAGACACAACATTAATTGCCTTAGTTTAGTTTAATTCAAGGATAGGAAAGAACTCAGACACCTTGGCTTTTTCCTGTTTCTTGACAAGTCTGTTCCTTGCGGTTATCATGACTCCTGGCACTGTTTTTCAGAAAACATCAACAGCCTTTGGTTTAACTGAAAATATCCGGATCCTGTAGCCGGTCTGGGAGAACGTTGCCTGCTGTCTGATGCACTCAACAAAAGGGCATGTCTGCACAGCGTTAATCATGATGTACCAGTGGAAGCAGTGGGGCATCATTTGAAAACAACAGCCCACAGGGGTTTGTTCTTCTTAATGCATCTCCTTAATTGCATAAGACAGCCCCAGATTTCCTCTTTGATCTATTAAAAACACACTACTCTACAGAATTAACTCTCATTGCTTGTTGCAAGCAAACAACGAATCGGGATACTCTATATTTGGAAATCATCACCTCTGAAGAATACATTAAAATCAAATAAAAATGCAAATCAGCTTGATATTTCCAGCTGGCAGGTGCACTCGGTACCTTAAAACAAAAGTAATGCAATACTGATGAGTGCTCCTCAAGTTCACCCATGGTTTCAGCCTGTGAGTACAACACGCTGCATGCTCAGAGACCCCGTCTTTGCATTATAAATATTTCAGAGGGAGATGGAGAATAACATGGCTTGAGATGAATACTCTCATCAGGTAAGGGCTGGAGCCATGCAAGGGTATAATTGTTTTCTCTATTTCCATTTCCCCCCCATTATCAATGACTGTGAACAAAGTCAGTCTCCCAAATGAGAAACCGCTTCAGAAAATATTAGTGTGTGTGTGTGAATGTAGATGCAAATATATTGAGAGAGAGAGAGAGAGAGGAGAGAGAGCGTGAGAGATAGAGGGAGTATGTGCATTATCTTATTGTATGTGTGTCTGCTGCTAGCATACGTGCATGTGTGTGTGTGTGTATGTGTGTGTGTGTGTGTGTGTGTGTGTGTGTGTGTGTATGTGTGTGTGTGTGTGTGTGTGTGGTTTCGTCTCTCCAGCAGCATTTTGATTGACAAAGAACAAGGGTCACACAGAGATTGTCATTCCAGGGGGTCAGAGGTGAGACAGAAGGAGAGAGTCTCAACTGGAACTGCCCTGTTTTTGTTGCCATGCTCTGTGCCCCTGTCTGTTCATTACCGCAAGGGCTGTCAGGTAAGGAGGTGACCGCCTAGGACCTGCCCCGAACAAGTCACAGTTTTGGCTCTGGATGAGCAAAAGAAAATTCATTATGGACTCTATTATAATAGGATTAGGGGTCCAAGCAGCAGGTGCTGAAACGCTGTTGTTTTGGTTAAGATTTTTCCCCCGCTTCTTCCTTTTCGGCCTTAAAATGATCTGGTGTTCAGAGACCTAAAGCAACCAAATTTGGTGGAAAGGTTTCAAATCTCCGCCACTACTCAGCCAAAAGAAAAAGATTCCATTGCATATACGAATTTTCATTTGTGCTATGATAGTTTTTCCACCATTTTGTATTTTATGCAAAAAATATTTTTTGCTATTTCTTCTGCAAAGTTGATTGAATGTCAGTGAAATGAAGGAGCATATTTGGACTCTCTATGGCAAAACGCAGCATTTTGAAAATACCTTTACAAACAGGAAGTGAGGCATAATGCATCATGCTAGAGCAATCAAAACAAGCAACTTTACCTATTGGCCAATAACTCCTGAACCATATAGCCTGGAATATTGTTTCCCTTAGATTCCTTCACTTAACATGAATCCATTGTACATATTGGTTTCATTTCAGCTTTCACAGTTTACCTCATTTTTCATTTTATGCAAAACCAATATTTCTCCCACAAAGTTGATCCAATCTTTATGAAATTTTGCACACAGCATATCTTAACTCCTTTGACTATGGCTATTACACAACCTTTTGAAATTCCAAAGTGTTTGACTGTGAAGCACAAAAAAGGAGGACGGAAGTCTAAAGCATCCAAACTTCACATACAGTTTTTGGGATGGGCCCCAAAGTGTGTTAGACTTGTGCTCTATAGAGCCACCATCAGGCCAATTTTGCAAAAAAAATAAAACAAATGTTTTTTTATTTACACCACATATTTCAGCTGCCTATTTCAGAGAATTTTGATCCACGTAAACACACAAGTTTACGAAGATGCACAAACCTAGGATTTAATGCTAGAGCAGATAAACTTTCAAAATAATCAAATCAAAACAAAAGAAAAGTGTGTCAGATCACATTTGGTTGAGCTCTACAATGTTGCTGTGAGGATACATTTTTCGAATTGTAATATCTCAGGCATGTATTTGTGTTTGGCTCATGGGCTTGGATCCTGCAAATTGCCGCTTGCAGCAACATTTATTATATTATTATACACTCTACCTATTATGAATCGACTAACAATCAATAATATTTCTGTTAAGATGTTGTCTTAAGCTTAACAGTTAACAGTGAGTGTAGGTTGCTTCAAACTCTCTGAAATAATACACAACTTCTTATAAAAGCATCTGCTTTGTTGAGTTTAATCATAATACTATTATCTATACAAATTACAACACCTGGCATCACCACTGTCTCAGTTGCTGGCTGGAGAGTGAATACAGATGAGTCGACCGTCTCCGGCACAATGACTCACATTGAAAGCCAACAACACTGCATCGAAATCCGATGAGTTATGGACAGGAAGTGTGGATAAAGGAAGATACTGTCACATCATGCATGACAGACACAGAACACAGAATCAAAACTGTGTGAATCTGGGGGTCTGCCTGCTTAATGAATGCGAACAGAGTTCATATGGGACCAATAAACGGCTCTTCACAAGTGATGGAACAGCTATTGAACGGAGGAAAATGGTCAGTCTATCTCAATAGAAATGTCACTACACAATAAGTATGCAATGACTTGCTGCCTACTGTAATGAGCACAGACTGTGAGGTTGTCTCTGGAGGGGCTTATAGCAAGTATACTGTTTGAATGGCAACACTCCTCTTCTGCCATCTGTCCCAGGCATTTGGTATAGTGTGCATGTAACAATACTATGTATAGAGTCCTACAGAGATTCTGAATGCAGTCAACGTACAACTTACTTAATTATCAAAGTAAATTATGTGGATTGTACTTTTCTCTTAATATTGGCATATAACTGAAAACAGCATATGGCTGAATGGATAACATTGAGAGTAGTCACTGTTAGACTCCACATGCCATCCAAATGGAAAGCCTAAGGGACTCAATTTAGCAAGTAACCTGTTTCTCTCCTGGGGCTTTGGAGCCACATGATTGGCAGCCAGTGGCACTGCGCGCACACCCCTTACTGGATGCGCGTGCTCACACACACACACACACACACACACACACACACACACACACACAGATTCACTAAAGTGCTGTGCGACTATGTATCTAGATAACTGCGTGACATTTGAATAACTCCATATCAGCCCAGAGTCAGTTTTATGTTGGTGATTATTTTGTTTCCTAAAAGGTCCCTGTCCTTTAGCAATTCATTTAGAAGAAACAGCAGGTCCTGGTCTCCAAAACACAGCAGCCCTTGTTCCAGAGCAATATGCCTGTCACCTTTAAATGGGAAATTCATCCAAGGTGACCCATAATAGGCTCCACTTTCTCTGTTGTTCATACTCTCTGCAGACATCCAAGCCAGCAGGCTACAGCAGTTCCGTCACTGAGGGGTAATGGGACCACCAGATTAGAGAATGTCAAATTAATGCAGATGGAAGACAGTGAGAGGCACAAAACATGTGACTGCATGGTGTCAACTTGAGTGACTGTTTTTTCCCCCCCTTCCTTCTGTGAAATCAACTGAAGTCCCCATGGTACTGTTGTTATTCTAGACCTAAATGCTGGAGGGAAAATGAGAGACACGGAAGCAAATCTTGCTTGATAAATTGCAGGCTTTTCACGACAATTTTGTAGAAATAAAACACAGTTGGAAAAAACACAGAACTAAATCAAAAATCCTGATTTGGGCTGTAAGCCAACAGAAAGGAGGCTATTG
>CABFOQ010022128.1:0-16499 GCA_900660455.1 Gephyroberyx darwinii | reverse complement strand
CGCGCTGTGTGTGTGTGTGCGCGTCTGGTTGGGGAGGGGAAAGGAGGGCGTTGTTTTTGTTCCATAGTAAAGCAGCAGGGCACGTGGATCCTCATGCTGCAGCCTAGTAGTGGAATGTCAGCACTATCCCTCTCCATTAGCCAGCCATCACCCCAAGCCGTTTTTGTAGGACGTTGCCGCAGTGCTCAGCTTCAGCTGCGCTCCGCTTCTTGGTGCGCCCCTAAAGGGAAGCACAGTGCTGCGAGACACTAAAAGGCAGTGCCATCCAGAGGTCATGCTGCATGGGCGTGGCACTGTTTAGGTGTTTTCACCATACAAGCTCTAGTCTCTCCCCACGATCTGCAATATTTGGGCTGTGGATTTTGCTGCTCCATATGCAGCATTTACAATTTTATTTTTTGGGCATACAACCTTCAGTTTCTCAAGGTGTAGACAGGCAAAATGTATCCACATATTCTCTAATGATTGGAGCATAGTAATTTGTTCACATTAATCACTATATAATTTGATTTTGCAGTGATTTAAAAAAAATAATAATAATAATTGTATTTTAATTGTCATAACAATGATGTGTATTTGCTCTGCTGCACAGAAAATCCATTTAAATTAGTGCGTTCTTGGTGCTCAATGGTGGAATTAAATATTCCTTATTCCTCCATCGTCTCCTTCACTCCTTCTCTCCTTCTCTCCTCTGCTACTAATCCGCTGTTTTTGGCGCATTACCTCATCTGTATTAATATATTCATGTGCTTTCAAGTCCTACTACTACTGTACTCTCTCCTCTCCCAGAGCTGGCCTCTGATTGGCTGCTGAAATGTTTTCAATGGCACCAACTTTTTTTTTTTGACTCCATGGATACAGCGAGCTATTGGGTAGATGGGCGCAGCCAATGGGAGAGCTGCGCGGGCTCCTGGTTGTCAAGTTCTGCCCCTGGCCTTAGAAGCAGCCCTCCCTTCCTCGCTGTGCGCACGCGATCGCTCAGTGGGGGGGTTCAAAACAACAACAAGCCTGTCGTCCTCCCCTCCATGGTGCCCAGGACACGCCAGCACCCCTGGGTACTGTAAAGCCACTGAGGGAGGGAGGCTTGAATTCCTCCACCCTCCTCTGACATCTCTCCAATCTCAGCCGGCACTTCAGCGTTTCTTGCTCTCTTGTCTCTACACACCCACAAAGCCATCGCCGGGCAAGCAGTTGCCCTCAGTAGCTTGGAAATATTGTCTTAAATTAATCTGAAAAGTGATGGTTTGTCATCATAAATGAGAAGTTTCTAGTTAAAGTCTGTAAATGATCCTCAGGACTATTCTCTAAAAACAGTTTTGCTGGTATAGCAAAATCCAAAATCGGTACAATGTAGTCATTTAATCTTTTTTCAGTAGGCTTGAGCTTTCTCTGCTGGAATCTGAAATGCAGCCACATAAATCCCCGTCCTTAAAATGACCTCAATTCAAACAGGACGGGGGAGCAGCACCTGGTCTATGGGCTGCCAGTGCCCGCGCAAGCATTGCAAGCCCTGGCAGCGCTGCCAGGCAGGCTCTAGTCTGAGTGGCTGAAAGGTGGCAGTAGAGGACCGGGGAGGCCTGGTGGTGGGCAGTGCCCACATCATCCAGCAGGGCGAGGTCAGTGACAGCTCTCATCCCTCTTCCCTTTCCCCTCTGAGGCTGGCTCAGGTGCTGCGTTCCGACAGCCAGCGAATGCCGGTGTTGGCGCAGCCAAGCATTCAGGTCACATTAGTGGAGGGCAATAAGACGAGGCTGGACCAGGCAGGTGGGTCTTCCCCAGGTGCTCACAGGGTTTAGGTGACTGACAGTTGTGAGGAGGGTTTCTACAGGGTGTATTTTCCAACTGCTTCAGTGATGATAAGAATTTAATTGTATTAACTTTTAAACACTTGTACAGATGTACATCAGTAATTGTATTCTTCAGTAATTTTTTGCCTGTAAGGATATGGACATGACCCCCTGCTAGGTTTTCATGTGTGAGGGCTGAGCACCTCTATAAGAGCCGGGCCCTGTGTGTGTGTTCGTTTCTGTGTGTTACTTAATGCTTTTTGCAACGGCCACTGCTTAAGGGAATTACCGTACGCACTGTCTAGGCTGCGCAGAGCCCTGAGGGACATGCAGTGTACGCTCGTACAGCAGGCAGTATGGTAGACAAGCAAGCAAGCATCAACCAACTGGAGGCTGGTGCGCTGTGCATCCACATTCCAGTGATTTTCTTACTGTAGCTGCTAATTCAACACATGAATTAAATATTTTGTTCAGTGATTCTCTTAGTTAAAACAACACTGTTATAGTTTCCCTCACTCCAATCATGCACACACACACTCCATCCCTCCACCTGAGATGCAGTGGTAACCGTCATCTCTCTCTCTCCCTGTCTTCCTCCCCCCTACTGACTGCTGAGTGTGTCTTTGCTCTGTTGCAACACCTCTCCGTCTCTTAGGTTTACCTGTGTTGGCATGTTTCACCATGTCAACACAGGTCCTCACTACGTCACTTTGACTTTTCACCTGTCAGTCACCTGAGGTGACATCTGCCTGCCAAAGTTCGCTTTGTCGCCATTCAGTGCTCACTGTCCCTCCAACCTCTCAAGGTCCTTCCTGGCTGTCTCCTGTCTGTCACCAAGGGCTAAATCTGTCTCTGCCACTGTTCTCTGACAGATCTCTGACTTGTCATATGGCTATTGACCTCTGCCATTTGTCAGAGGAAGATCGTTCCTGTGCTTTCTAGGAGTCGGAAGAGCACTGAAGCAAAAAGCCTCGCTAGGCTGTCATTTCTCATTCCATAACTCACAGCTGAGGTGTACATATGTGTGTGTCAGCGGCATGCCTCAATAAAGAAGGCACAGTTCTGGCCATTCGCACCCTTGCGTTTTATCCACATAACATAACTTTCAGTTGTATTTAACAGCACATGATCAAACAACAAAACTTTTATGGTTTCAAATTGAAAAGTAGCTATGGCCATGATTATTAGCACCCTTTTCTAACTCTTAGTTGCTCTGCCTTTGGCAATGATGATGCTTCCAAATGTTTCTTGTAACCATCCATAAACTTCCTGCATCTTTCTGCTGGCAGTGTCTCCCACTCTTAAATTGCAATCTACTCCAGTTCTTCAATGTTTGAAGGATTCCTTTGACCAACTGCACATTTCAGGTCTCACCATTGGTTCTCAATGGGATTGAGATCAGGACTCATCGCTGGCCGCTCCACAACAGTCCAATGTTTTCTCTTGAACCATTCCTGGGTGCTTTTGGATGTGTTTTGGGTCATTGTCCTGCTGGAGGACCCATGACCTTCGATTGACACCCAGTTTTCTGATACTGGTTAGCACATTTCGCTCCAAAATGCCTTGGTAATCTTCTGACTTCATGATTCCCTTAATACATTCAAGATGTCCAGTACCTGAGGCAACAAAGCAGCCCCACAGCATTATGGACCCTCCACCATATCCACCTTGTGTTTCTCTTTCAGCAGTGGGGTCTTCAGTGCCCTCCGGCCGTAAAGCCCTTCTTGGTTCAGTGTCCGGGGTTTGGTACAGGCTGAAACCATTACCCCAGTCAACTGATCACACATTCTCATTTACAAAAGTGTTACACACACTGAACAGTTCCACTGGAATAGTAAAGGGTTGTCCGCCTCGTTCAACAGTATGCTCTTCAGTTTTCCCAGCCAGTGTGAGGATTTGATTTGCCGGCATGTAATCACATTACTACAGTATGTAAGTTGTTATTCGTCTGCACCAACGTGCCCAGGATGAATTTATTGTATTGCCCAATAAAGAGATTGTGTTTCTGAGGAGATGATAGATTGAAATTCAAAGCATGGCCTACCAGGTGGAATCCACATACAAACAAGAGGTGCCATGAATACAATTCATAAACAGGCCCTGCCTATCTTAGTTTTTCACTTGGCGACTTCCTTGAAGTTTAATTGGATGTGGCCTATCATATGCAGCGAGCAGCTGCCCAACCTGTAGATAGTGAACATGTATTAATTGTAATTGATTTCCCTAAGGTGGCTGGTAAAATGGATTGTTTTGCATACAACTGCCTCCAACTGCTCGAGGCTGAAACTTAGTAAAGCAGAAAACTCACACTCAGTTGTATCTAAGATAAAGATATTTCTGTAAGTCAGTTTGTTTTTGGGAGGTGGTTGTGCTTTTTCATTTGACATCTGGTTTGCAAGAACCCAGGCACAGGAAGCCCATACTGGGCCTAAGGGGACCACTGGTGTCCATGGGCACAGGGCACATCTGGGGCACTAGGCCACTGAGTTCATACAAGGCAATGAAGCAGAACAAGAGTGAGGTACCGTGGGTGCGGTCTGTGTTGAGTGTATATACCACCACCACCTCAACTCACTAATGCATTTGTGTGTTTTATTGATTTGCTCCCTCTTTCTCGACAGGTATTGTAACATGGGGAACCTCCTGAAAGTTTTGACTTGCACAGATCTGGAACAGGAGCCCAATTTCTTCCTCGATTTTGAAAGTGAGTTCATTTAAATAATTGTTCCCTCTTCTGATATTGATCACATGAATATCTTACCATAATATTACAAACTCCCAATCTCAAAGCTTTTTCACCCCCACTCATCTTTTACACTTCCCAAAGGCCAAGGAATCAAATCCACTAGTAGAGCCCCTACGCTTCCCATCATCCTGCTCCACCATGCTGGAATGTGTGTAGAATATCAAACAGGGTTGCACCAGAGCCCCCTCCTCAAATATACAGCACTGAAGCTCTGTCTGTATGTAGCCTAAGGCCCCTCACCACGGCTTGATCCTATACCACACTCTATTCTCTCTGTCAGCACACAGCGGGCCCAAGAGAGTCAAACACACCTTCAGCAGAAAGACTAGTCTCATACTAGTGCTGGCTGATAGAACCTAAGAGTGATGTTGCCAATATTCAATATGCCTGAAGTTTTCTTTAGGCTTCCTTCATTACACGATTCAACAATGTAGCTGCATGTTATACAGTGTCATTAGTGGCATACAGTGAAATCAGACTTCAGAATAACTCACCCTTTCATATGGCATGCAACAAAAGATGTTATGTTATTTTGCAAGGCTTTTGCTTTTGCTGGGGAGCAGGAGTTTGGTACACTCCTCATACTTGGCAAATGATTTTGCTTGAGGTGATTTTATATATATATTTTTGGGGGGGGGTTATTGATTTTTATTTTCCTCCACACCGCGAAGAAAGCAGGTGGTGAAATGCTAAAGGGGAAGCAAAGGAGAGCTAGAGAGATTGTTATTGTCTTTTAGATAGTTGGAGTACACATTAAAAATAACTTTTTTTCTCATATAGTTCATTAAAATACTACATCTCTCATATCAGAGAATTATGATATTTTGCCTAGCACTATTTCATACCGTATGTTGAACCAGTAAATCTGGATTGGATGCCCCATCCCGGCAGATGTGCCCCGTTGAACTTCCTGTTTGTGTCCACTGTAGATGCCCAGCCCACGGGTGCAGAGCGAGAGGTGTGGGACCAGGTGGACGTGGTGCTGAAGGACGCCAAGGGCATCCTGGATGAGCTGCAGGCATATAAGGGAGCAGGCCAGGAGATCCGAGAGGTACACCCTTTACAAACACTCACCTCACCTTCATCATGTACCGCAATCCGTGCGGGCACTGCTTTTTTTTACATATCTTGCAAGGGGTGGACATAATAATGGAAACACCACATGAACATAGATTTTAACTTTGAAGTAAAAATATCACAATTACAAAGGCGGCTACACAGCAGAGTAGTCAAAACAACAAAGTGAAGACTTTTTTTGCCAATCCAATATCTATCATGACTTGAAGAGCTTTTATGTATTGGTATTGTTTGGTATTTGAATTCCTAGGCGATCCAGAATCCAAGCGATGAGGCGTTACAGGAGCAGGCTTGGGCGGCTGTGGTCCCCTTGGTGGGGAGGCTGAAGAAGTTCTATGAGTTCTCCCAAAGATTAGGTATGTATCTGACTGTACTGCAGGCTACATGCACAGGAACATTATTATGTCGGCCTGGTATGTATTCTTTAGGCCAGAAAAAAAACACGTATCAGTTGTTCTCAAGCTGTGGCACACTGGTTTGCCTAGCTTTGAGCCTCGATACTATAAAGGTTGAGAGCCATTGTCCTTTGATGTAAAAGGTAATTTATATGGCCGTAGCACTATTTCACTCTACAGGGCACCGTATAGACTCAACCCCCTTTTCATGACCTTAATTGGTTGCATGGGCATCTGCAATATTGACTGCTGAGCTGCAAAAATGAACAACTCATACATGCACGCCACCTTTAAACAAACACACTTGAAAACCCCCACAGCCTTGCATTTATTGTCATGCTGCTTGCTTTGCAATCCTTTGACCTCTGTGTGGTAAGGTGTTATAGGCTGTTTCATTAGCATGGAGATGGGAAGGGGCGGGGGGGGGTAGCTTACTGCTCCCTGATCTTCTTACCACCATGAGGCTGGGGGTGTAGCCCTCCATGCCTCGACGACCTTAACCCTATAATCCCAGTGGCGATGGAGAATGTAGTCAATGGAGGCAGTGGGCGCCAGTCTGCTACGGCTGTTATGTAACGAAGTAGGTCACCTCCCAGCCTGGCTGCTGCCTCCTTGCTGGCCTGACTTTAGGCTTCAGGGGCCACGATGGCCTCCACAATCTCCTGTGTTGCCTGATATGTATGGAGCTGAAGGACCTTTTCCTTCAGACTGGTTGAGCTCTCTGTAGAGTATGGCTACCAACCTTGAGATGGAAGATGGGCGATGTTGTGGAGGGTAACTTATACGATTAGCTTGGCATATGGGAATGCGGGGAGAGATTTCTTGTTTTCATCCTATTAGTTGTTTAATTTAAACCCAAATGAGAATTACTTAACATTATTGACTCCACAGGATGGATTTTCTAGCTATAGATAACCGTTAGGATTATTAGTATTCAACACTGAGGATGAAAGATGTTTCATTCAAAGAGGTGTTTCATTGATGTTAGGGCCTAGAGTAAATTCCCGCCGTGCTCTGACCCTCCCCTGTCTAAGAGGAGTGCCTATGTGTCCGCATTCTGCTTGCCTGCTCTGCCGTGACCTGATGAGATCAGACATCCCCCCCCCCTCCAGTCTCCAGACATACTAGAGTGGCTCATTTCTGAGGCTCTGAAAGCAGCTCCATCTTAACTTCTGTTTTGACTGGGACAAGGGGAAAAAACTGTACTACTAAGGCCATTTTTAATCAGGCGCTTCGCTGGAAACGCTGGCCCAAGCAGATGGAAGTCATTACTGAATGGCAAACGTGCTCAATTTACTGCATTGCACTGCCAGCTCTCTGTCCGCCGTCCAAAAACTCCCTATACGATTATCTTAAGTAGGCAGCAGGCTGAATCGGTCTGTTTCTGGGTTATGTTGACGTGCGCATCCTCACATGGAAGAATTGTGAAATACACTTGGAATAAATGTCTGAAGTGCTCATTGAGTGATACCATGCAGCTTTTGTTGCATCAGTGGTCTACCTCATCAGGGTTATGTCATTATTGAAGCCTCTTCTCTGAGACTCTGAATCTGAAAGAATGCATCTATAAATAAAAATCCCCCCCCAGGCTTTCAAGGTTTTCTTTTCTTTTAGCTGTATTATGTTTCTTGCTTGGAAAGGGTTCAAAACATTTTTCTTAATCTTTTCCTCATCTCCCCGTCTTTGCTCTCCTCTACATGCTTAATTTTGTGTCTGTAGGTATACCGTGTCACGCCATAGCGCAGGCTTTGTGTTTACTTACTGTCACAACAATAAGTGTAATCCTGGATGAATGAAACCCCAGTCCCCTCCCCTCTATCCCGTGCCAATGAGATAATTAGGCTCATGTCTCATCTCCATCTGAGCAGGAAAGCCCCTCGGCACCCCTAACCCCTCCCTCTACACCCCCCAGACTGGCACTGGGCCCTGGGCAGTTTAGGCACCACCACTGCCCCACTATGTGTCCCTCTCCTAATCAGGGCACTTCAGCTGGCTGACATTTTGAGGGAATGAAGTGAATTCCACCGTTCACATTCACCACACTTCAGCCTCAGCCGTATACGATAAGAATATGCAGCACACCTGGATTGACGGCATTTTCAAAATCAAATGTGATGGGAGGTGATTCATTTGACTTATGTGATGCTTGTATCTTACAGGGTTGACTGCGCCATTTTTATACCAGATTATACATAGATCACTCTGCCATGCCACACAAGCTTTTATCCCCTCTCTCACTTTCTGACAGAGGCGGCGCTGCACAGCCTCCTGGGAGCCCTGACCAGTGAGACGTATGACGACCCGACTCAGCACCTGGAGCGGGAGCAGGCGCTGGCCAAGCAGTTTGCCGAGATCCTGCACTTCACACTGCGCTTTGATGAGCTTAAAGTAAGAGACTCTCTCCATTTCCCCAACATATCCCAAGTTTTCCTCTTTTCAGTTGCCTCCTTTCAGCCTCACCCTCTTGTCGTAAACTGAACTTTTTCTGTGAGGCGAGCCAAACCTCCTGGTAGCCCAACAAGCTGCTGATGCCCTCTAATTATCTTTTAGCGCTGCAGCAGACGAGCAAATGACTAGCGTTTAATTGGAACCTTGAAACCGTCCTGTCTTTATAATAGTGGACATCAGTAAAGTAGCAATAAGGCTTATTGTGGGGGTAGAAGACTGCAAACTCTTCATTTCCTTAGCTGAGTCCTATACAGAGTGGAAGGTTTTATAGATGATGGAGAGAAGAAACTCCCATAATGCATATTTGTCTCGCTTGAATACAGCATCGCCGACTCCCCAGAATTTGCTGACGAGTACGCCAGGGATTAATATATGGGTGTCGGTTGAATGCCCATTGTCAAAACCACAATTGTATAAGCACTCATCTTGTTAGACAGGGGATGAACTGGTTGCCTTAAATCCCTGCTACACCCTCAGTCCTTAGACACATGAAAAACATCCCCCGACACCCCCAGGCACTCTGCCGCGACGTCCCAATTAGTGCCCACTAGCCAGGCTGGCAAGATAAAAGCACGAAGGTAGGGGGTACAAGGTGGCATGCCAGGCCTATTCATCAATCTTTCACTCCCATCCATGGGCTTCTGACCTAGTTAAAGTGTCTGTGCTGCCACAGCCCCTCCCTGGCGAAGCGGCCCGTCTCTCCTGACATTAAGTGGACACAGACTGAGTACCAGTCTATTGTGGCAGGATTACCCTGCTGCCAGTATTGCTTTCACTGCAGTAGGCCAATGTAGGAATGAGGATAATTAGCTAAACGATGAACCCTCATTGGTGGAACTTGTTGACGACCTGTGAGGGAGGCTTTCCGATTGGCCAGTTTCTGTCGGAGGGGTCAGCTTGACTCCTGGTTAAAACCGGATGAGTTATGTTTCATAGGAAGTAGTGTCAACACAACAGACTCCTGTGGCTTCTGTGAGCCAGGCCTTCGATTTACACCCTGCAACAATGTTTATCTCCCTGCTGCTCGGTTCTCTGTAACCTAGCCAGCATGTATCCCTTTCATCAGCCTCACAGTTGTTGACTCTCTTGTCACAAAATATACTGGCGCACAGCCCTCCTGTTACAGCAATACAACCAAAATTTGCCTGACAAGGGAGGAGAGACGTGGATGTAAAGGGGATGAGTGTCAATGACAAATTCAGTTCAGCAAATAACATTGCAATCGTATCGCTGTTCTTTTTATGTCAGCCCCCCCCCCAGCTATATTTCTGCCTTGTTTGCTAAAACATTTTGTCATGATGATGGCGTGTTTGATCCCGAACTGTATGTCCTGCTGCAGGCTGTGCCACCTACAAACACACAGGGAAGGAAACTCTCTCTGTCTCTCTCTGTGTCATGTCCTGAGAGGTTCTGTATTAAGATGCATATTTTAATGCTTTTCTTTGCAGATGACAAATCCTGCTATTCAGAATGACTTCAGCTACTATAGGAGAACCCTGAGCCGCATGCGGATCAACAATGTACCGGTGAGCACACAAGGTTTTCACATTTCAGACATCCTATTAATGTCTTAAAAGACTTACGGCAACATTGGCTGGTTGTTCTAATGGCCCAAAGTGAAACAAGTGCACCACAACAGTCTCTATAGAAAGCCTAGTGCAGAATCATTTTCAGCAAAACGTAGCATGCTGAGTGGTTTGCCGTTAACAAAGAAATTGTGTTATGTTGACATTTTTTTGTCTTGTGATCATCAAACAAAGCAGACTAGTGTCCTTGGACCGATTTCTGCTGCCAGAAAATCATTCCACATAGCAGATTCTGTCACAGTTCCCAAATAAAAAGTGATCATAAAACCATTAATAATCTTTGCTGTTTTACACATCTACATATAATAATGTTATAAATAAATCAGTTATTTACAAATTAATTAAACTAACATGGATAGCATGCACATCACATTAAACTGTGTACTGCTACCAGAGAAGATTGCAGAGATCCATTATAATCTTCTTACTGTGGATGTGTAATTTTGTATTCCTTTAACTTCTCTATGGCTTTGGCCCGGTTCAATTTCTATGAACGCGCCTCATCATGACCAGTCTCCCTTTAGGACATTCATGCTCTGATCTGATGTTGATTAAAGTCATCAGCTCATATTATCCAACCACACATTGGACTGCATCTTGGGGACAGCAGGAACGATAGATGATGTTTTCATGTTGCTCAGCGCCCCATGAGTGTGGCAGGCAGCCGCTCACACCAGGAAGTCAGAGCCCCATGGGGAGAGTCAGGGGGTCTGAGGCATGTGGAGTGGAGTGCAGCAGCGCGTAGCGGTAGAATCTGATCCCAAATCAGTAGCATCGCTCAAGCCCTCCAGAGACTCAGCTCTCTGTGGGAACAACACCTGATTTCTGGTCAATGTAGGGTCCCTAGATCACAACCTGCGGGGTGTTTTAACAGAAGGAAAACCCCTACACCTCTCCTGGGTATTTGCAAGCAGCCGTACCACAGTGGTTCTGCTCTCGCACCATTACTCTGTAATGTACATTTATAAATGAACAGTATAAAAGTTATATACCTGGCAAAGTGCTTCGTTGCATGAAGTATTGTTTTAAACAAATGACATAAAAAGGAGGCAGCTCACTCAGTGCTGTACTACGTTTTGGGCGTTTCCTGTCAGCACTGCTGAGCATCGTATAAAATGTACATACCTTTTTCAATGGCTTCCAGGACATCTAAGAGATACTTGGTGTAGGAAAATGTAAAATATAATGTGCTGTTTTGTGAGTAGAATGAACTGAAACCGCCTGATGTTCTCAAGATGCATGTCTTAGTTTTGACCTGTGTGACAGGAAGTTTTATTCTCCATCCCAGAATATGCCATTAGCCAAATGGGCTCAGACAAGTCAGTCACTGTTGAGACCTGTCACTGTTAAAGGGTTCCCAACAGGCCGGCCGTACTTGCTCAGGCAGTTGTATTATGGAGACTTTTTAGATGAAACACATCTGTCTCCGTAGTAAACAACCTTTCAGCTCATGTCGTCATTTTTATTTATTTATTTTTTCAAATGTGAATTGGTTTGAAATTGTGGGAGCTTCATATTCTCTGTGTGTTCTCTTTACAAAATAAAGGCAGACTTGAGGCAGGAACTGTCCCTGCTGTTATTCAAATATGTAGACAAATTTAGAACATGCTGTTCAAGAGACGACTTGATCTTGTTATCCACCCAGTGTGTTGAGTATCCTGCTAATTCTGAATCGGTAAGGGCAGCAGTGAGGCGTGCTTCAACATCCGCCCTGCTGAAGTGCCCTTGAACAAGACACTGAATCACTGACCCTGACCTGTGACCTGGGGAGGGGGAGGGGGGGTGTAAGTGAAAAGAGATGGGGGATCAATAAAGTATTACATTATTATTATTGATTTTCAGGCGGAGGGAGAGAATGAAGTCAACAATGAACTGGCCAATCGGATATCTCTCTTCTACGCTGATGCCACACCCATGCTGAAAACATTAAGTGATGGCACAACAAAGTTTGTATCAGAGGTGAGAGTGATGGAGGGGAAAATACATATACATATATGTACTGTAGCAATGTACTGAGAGTTGGAACAGCCGTGTAAATGCGTGCTCTCGTACTTTTTAGAATAAGAACCTACCCATCGAGAACACAACAGACTGCTTAAGCACAATGGCGAGTGTCTGCAAAGTCATGTTGGAAACACCGTAAGTCGGAATCCTGTTGAAATGACATTGGCAGAGCTGCTTCTGTTGTTCAATACCTTCACGTGTGTAATGCTTTCTCTCTGCGTCCCGCCAGAGAGTACCGCAGTCGCTTCACCAGTGAGGAGACGGTGTCCTTCTGTCTCCGGGTGATGGTCGGGGTCATCATCCTGTATGACTACGTCCATCCTGTCGGAGCATTCGCCAAGTCCTCCAAAATCGACGTGAGTAAAGCTATTTGAGCTCGATGACCCCCCCCCAGTTCACAACTCTCTCTGAATCCATCTAACCGCTTGTTTCTGCTCTACAGATGAAAGGCTGCATCAAAGTCCTCAAAGATCAGCCTCCTAATAGTGTAGACGGCCTTCTCAACGCTCTCAGGTAAGGCCCGTCTCTTTGTGTCCAGTCACATTTTAAATTCCTCCGCTACAGCCCAGCATGGGTTCATGTAATGTGATTTTTAGCTGCACTCTGCTAGCAAGTACACTTGGACTCATCGCATGTGGCTTTAGGTGAAAAGCTGCAGTATTAGTTTGAAGATGGTAGCTGCCAGGGGATGCAGACCTATTGCTTCATCCCAACAACATCCCTCTGCATTGCCTCTGTGCATCCATGTCAGCACAGTGACTCATTATTGTTTACACAGTCCAGTAGGAATTTGGTCCGCTATGTTTAGTGTCGTATGTTGAGCCCTCTACCTTTTTTAGATGTTGCGTTGAAAGCTTAAATCTTCTCATAGAACGTCAGAGGCTAGAATGTCTGACTCCTTGTCCCCCTACCGTCTTCCAAAATGAAGCGTCTCTCCTTACACTAGTAGCTGCTCGTGCTGACAAGGCCATTTCTGTGGCAACCTCACATCTGGTATCTCCCTACCGGGGCCCGAGGGGTGCTGGCGCTACCCAGTCGCGTGAGGTCTCTTGCGTGCTAAAACCCCCGAGAGCTTATTTCTCTGATTGCAAACAAGTTGTGTGAAGTAGGATGTGACGGATGGTGACAAAATATTGTAGATGTATGGAAAAATGCATCACGGATCCAGTCGCTGATGTCAGTTTCATCCCATCTTGTCGCCTGCAGGTACACAACCAAGCATCTGAATGATGAATCAACCAACAAGACTATCAAGAGCATGCTGCAGTAGGACTGAGCTGCTACAACTGCTTGCCTCACACCCTGCTAGGGAGATGCCACTCTCCTGAATGATGTCGGTGCACAGAATGTTTTTGCTTTTTTTTTAATGGAATAAGAGCTGCAGCTCCGCCCTCTTTTCTAATGCAAAATGCTACTGCCATTATGAACGTCTTTTTCTGTGCCAAAAAGATGTTGCTGAGATGTTTTCGATAAAGGCCATACAACAATGGCAGCTATGAAAGCATTGTGGATTCTCTGGTGTTTTTACCATGTCTTGTTTTTCCCTACATAAGGGATGGAGTGCTTTGACTTGAAAATTTAAAAAAGAGATATATAGAGAAGTATATATTATTTTTGTTTGATTCGTTATTTAATATTACATCCTCTGCATGATGAAAATGATGTCTTTTCCTCTATTTAAAAACTAATAGTTCAGTTTAATTTGTCTGCTCAATTGTGCATTAAATGTTTTGTTATTGAAATGGTACTTGTCAAAATGAGATTAAGAGTACTGTTTGTTTTATATTTTTTATAGGTTTTGATTTGTGCATATGTCTTTTTTCATAGTTGTGTTGTATTTTTCATTTGAAAACTTTAAACTGTGATGTGTGCAAATCAAATTAAAATTGGGAGTCTGTACTGTAAACGGACAGTATGTTGCGGCTGGAAAAATTAAAACGAGAACTCTGTTTTCTACAACTGACTCCTTCAAGTTTGATCTGTCTCGTATCGTCTCGGAAAGGCGGCATGGAGGTTCTGTTGCAGAGAGGTTTTGTCTTCCTCCTCCCCTGTGAGAGCAGTGAGACGCACCCTCTCATGCAGCACCATTTAGACTGGCAGTGAGGCCCGGCCAGAAGAGGTCGCCATTGCACAGCTTGAGTCAAACTCCATGAGGGATACATGACTCCTCACAGGCAAATATTTATTCTTTTTTTTTTTTTAATTTTTTTTTTTTCAAAAATAAGCATCCCTAAGCAAATAAAGAGTCAATGTTAACAGTCACTGTAGGGCTGATTGATTCCAGTCTCTCACTAGATTAAGGCAGTCAAATGCAGCACTTGAGTTAAATGAGATGTTCCTGTGACATACCTGATGTACCCACTACTCATTGGCGTGAACTGTGCAAATCAGCCTGTTCTGAATGAAACATGTATGAAAGCTAACACGTTCCTTTGTCACTGTTTTACACTCACTCAATGCGCCGTTGCGTTTTGAGTCGCTCCCTCTTCGCTTTTGTGATCGTCTATTCTAGTTAATGGCTCATTAGGAATCATTAGGGCATGAATAAAATGACAAGTGCTCATCTATCCTCGGAGAAAGCTTTTCCGGATCCATTACTCATTTCTCTGGATCCTCCCTTGACATTAAGGTCTACTCCTTACACTCTGATACCTCAATAATAAAAGGCGGAAATGGCCTTTTATTTTAATCTTCGATCTTTCAAACCTTTGTATCCCCCCCCCCCCTCTCTCAGTAGTGCTTTAGAGTGAGGAGACAAGTGAGAAGGGGGCTACTCTTGGGTGGGCACTGCAGCACTAACTGCAGCATGTTGGAGAACTTCTCAGGGTCAAAGAGAGAGAGAGAGGAAACAGTGTAGATGGGTGTGTCCCTTGGCACTGCAGCATCACTGCACTAACATACATGGAAAAGGAAGGAAACGGGAGGGAAGGGAGACGGGAGGAAACAATGGTCTAGTCTTGAGTGCGTTTAAAAGTCCTTGAGGGAGAAGAGATGCGAGCATGGTGAAAATGTGTGCATTTCATAGCCGGTCTTGGTGTTTTCTTTTTGAATGAGCGCATTGGAGATGAAAAATGAATGGCACGGTTGTAGTGCATGCACAACCCCGTGGAATAGCTGTTGGTCACCCTGACAACCTTTCAGTGGGTAGTGGCAGCCTTGCTCTGCTCTGGCTGCACCCCCACTGTGACCCTCAATGCCGAAGCTCAGGCTCACTCATCCTGTATCTGCAGAGATAAACGGAAGCTATGATATCTGGATGAGTGTATCCTTTCTCGGGGGATGTTTTATTGAATCTAACATGAACCTAGCTGGAGCCTCAAATTTAGAGATGCGGGTTTTTGACCAGAAGGTTTGAATTCCTTGGCTAGAAAAAATCTGAGCAGGGAAACTGAATGATTAACAAGCTCCCCTCCGTCAACAGCAGCTGTTGAGGTGCCCGTGAACCAGTAGTTGTTTTACCGGTCATAATAATTGCTGATCCCAGTAGGGAAATTCTCTAAATTCTCTGCCTGGGAGCTTTTGAGTGCAAGGTCGGCTACAGAACAGCATCTCTGGAGCTGGTAGGGAGTTGAACCCGGGTCCTCTGGTTGAAGGATGGTTTCCCGACTCACTATATTACAGGCCGTTGATGAAAAACGGCATGCATGCTGAACAATGTTTCCCTGCATAAATAAAGGTAGAGATTTTGGATTCTCTCTACCTCAGGCAGATGTGCTTGGCAACATTGTCCATTATCACCTCCAGGACATGAGCTGGGGCCTCCTAGCAGGGTGCACAAACGAACCTGGATCCAGACCCTCCCCCTCCCCTATAGATGAAAGCTCCCCAGAGGAAGTGAATTATGATGTTGGTCACACCTTACAGTGAGGAACATCTCTTTCTCATGACCCCGAACAGGCTTTGGGAGACTTCGTCACCATGTGGCTCACATTGTCACAGCTCTGGGAGAAGGGATCCGATCCCGCTGTTGTGGAATATATTTCATGATGACTGATAGAATATCTGGCAGACAGTGAAAGGATGAGCAGAGGTCAAAGGCAGCGTTGCCATATGCTCCTAGACTTTATGAGAAAACATCCGCTGTACAGAATGCACATTTTTGGTTTGCAACATGGTTGGCAATATTGTCTTGAAAAGTAAATCTAATGTAAACTAGGAGAGTTTTTGGAGGATAAGTGAGTCTGATAATTCTGAGATATATAAGATCCCCTTTGTACTGTAGCATAAGGGATCATGTCAATACAAATTCTGCAGATTATATCACATATCTCTCAAGTTGCTAATATGTGCCAAACTGAACTGGCACAACTGTCAGTTATTTCTGGGTAAAGAGTTTCTTCTTTTATTCCAGCTACAACCCCACCAGCCTGAGAACTGTCTTCTGTCCATAAACCACAAGGCTCTAACACATTGCTCATCTGTCTCTTGGGTGAGACAAGTTCACTTTTCTAAGAAA
>CABFOQ010022127.1:0-12462 GCA_900660455.1 Gephyroberyx darwinii | reverse complement strand
ACAGAGGGGAGCTGTCATCAGAGGCTCTCTCTCACTACAGCCCAGCACTTCTCTCTGCCCCCCAAGGAGCCCCGCTTTACTGCAGAACCACTGGGAGACAGGCATGAGGAGGTGAGGTGGAGGGGGAGATGGGAGAGGGAGGGCAGAAGGCGACGGGGCTTTGAGTTGTCATGCAGAAGACAGGAAATAAGAGCCAGAAGCAAAAGAGTGGTGAGGCCAAAGAGCTAGAAGTATTGTGCGCTTGGAGATCCAGTGGTGGGTCAGAAAGAGTCATCTACAACAGGTAGCATGTAAGGCTAAGGAAAGGGATGGGGGGGTGAAAGGCAGCAAGGATGGAGAGAGTGATGGAGAGCGACGCAGGGTGAGGCAGTGGCAGAGCAGGATAGTGTGTGTTTAATTGGCTTTGCAGGCTGGAAGGACAGAGTTCCCGAGCACAGCACGCTGCTGTCACACTCCATTACAGCCACTGGCCACATAATGAGAGCCCGCACAATCAGCTCCCCACAGAGCAGTCCCCAAGCCATAGACACAGCCGAGCACACACACACACAAACACGCGCACACACACACACGCTGTGGATTACTCTGTAGGAAGCTGTCAAGCACCTTACTCGGTATCCCACCATCCTGTGTTCCCTGACTCACTCACACACACACACACACACACGGTGAGACATATATATTTCACAGATGCTCACATGTGGACACTAAGTCATACATACGTTACAGTTGCACACACACACAAACCACATCCACACAAACGGTGTGCTGTAATGGTGTGAATGTGTGGGGGGGTGAAGTGTTAGATACAGGCTAACTTCCTGTACTTACCCTCTCCTTACCTTCCTGCTTCCTCAAACTACCCTTTTACCTTTGCACCTGCTCCCTCTTTCACACTCTACCTTTCTCTCTAACACTCTCTATCATCCAAGCACTCTATCTCTGACTTGCTAACTCCTGTTTGATCTCGTCACCTTCACCTTGGAGCTTTCCATATCTCACCTTTTCTACTTCCTCCAGGATCTGACCTCAAGTTCAGGGAGGAAAAAACAAAAGTGTACAGCACTGCACTGTTTTTCAGGGATTGGGCCAAAACTTTTTTTGTCCCATAGCACAAAATGACCATAATATATCTTATGATTTGATGGGGTTGTTGATCAATGGCAATGACTCAACGATTACTTTGCCAAGTGCTGATGTTTCCACACTTACTTTCTGGCCTGTACTCTGTCTTGGAACAAAAACGCCCCGTCCAGCCCCCCATCCAACCTCTATATTATTGTAATAACATAATAATAACAAATCATAGATTATTTAATACCCCTTTAAATTGCACATTTCTGATTTTGTTGGCATACACCTTTAGCCCTATATGTTAAGGTAGGTTGTAAAAAAAACAATTTATTTTGTTTAGATTAGACAGCAGAACTGGTTTGAGTTGCAAGAAAAAACATTTTGAAAAGCATCGCGGTTAAAATGTCTTGAAAACCATTCTGTTAGAACTGCACGGCAGAGACAGGATGGAGCAAGAAGTTTGAGATGAAAGAAAGATAATAGAGGGAGACTGACAGGCAAAGAGGGAGGGGGAGGTAAAAGAGAAAAGGCTAAGGAAAAGGTGAGCACATGAAGCAGAGAAAGAGTGCGAGAGTTCAGATCAATAAGTTCTCTGTTGTCCAGAGGTGTCTGCTCCAGCACAAGCGAGTGCTGCGTAGCATGACTGGCAGCTCTATAGGGAAGCTGTCACCCTCTCCTGAGCGCTCTCTCTCTCCACTCATCTTCACAAACATCTCTGAGCACATTGATCCCTCCTCGCTTTTTTTGCCTTCTTTGTGTTCTCTCTCCATAGCACAGTCTTTCTGCCGTCCAAAACTATGAGCTCAGCTGAGGTAAGCAAGGCTGCAAGGTCCTTTTGTTGTTGGAGGTGATCATGTAAAGATGGTGAGTCCAGCGCATTGGGAGTGATAAAGGAGCCGGAGCCAAATTGAGAGAGAAAGAACAATTGGGTTCAGCTGATGCCCACTATCCAGGACAGCCCAGTACTCCTCCCAGAATGGATTATTACGCACTGAAATAAACCATAAATAAATGTATGAATGTATAAATAAATAAGGACTAGTGGGAAGGAGGCATGGGCATTAGCAATTTTCCAAATGGTCCTGTGCAGAGGTGAATAATGAAGGCTTGGTTGTAGCAGGCAGTGTAAAGTAAGCAGTGCTTGGGGACTGGCCATTAGCCCTGCCTGATCTTCAGTAACAGAGCTAAGCTGAGCCAGGCCAGGCCACTGGAGCGACGGGAGGCTAGATAACTGGAAGAATGTTAACTTGGAGAGGTTGAGGCTTAGGAGGGCTGAATCTCTGTAGTTTCTCTCAGTTCCCCGCATTGTTATGGCTTATTCCCATAGAACCTCATTCATCCATAGGTCACACTACTGAGTGGTCTACCAAAGAGCCAGAATGAGCAGAAAATGTGGCAACATAGTCTAGTCATTGTGCGTAATTGTTAAGGTTTTCTTGTAATGTGACTAAAAACATTTGGAGCTACGTAATTACTTCAGGATGCATCTGCTGCTCAATAATGGCAAAAATGATAATCCTTTGCTAAGTATTGTGATCACAATTATTAATCATGATTATTTTCAGTTTCATGGAACCAAATAATTTTATTGCACTTTTGCATTTTAACATATATTTCCACTGTTTCACGTTTTTCAGTGAAGTATTCCTCAAAGAAGCAGCAGCTAGAAAGTCTTGTTTTCAAATAATTACTACCGAGGTGCAGGTACAACCCTTTTCCACTTCGCCCGTTGCTGCCTTTTCCCAGAGATGGTCTCTGTATGGTTTCTTGCCCATTGGATTCGCCTACTTCTCCATCTTAAGTTTAGTTTCGGTCACATAGATGTAGGCTAAGTGTGGTAAGTGTGTAAGTTTAGTGTGATTGGTCACACTTAATGGAAGTACTTGATATACCACACTGGGAGTTTCAGGGGGTTTGAAAGTGTGTGCGTGTGTGTGTGCGCGTGTGTGTGACAGAAAGAGCGAGATACACAAGACAACCCCAGATACTCCAGTAAAGGTGAGCTCCAGGTCTGCAGGGTAAATTCTCCACAGACAGACAGAAGTGTGGCTTATATCCCACAGAGCCATCACTAGTCATCTGTGCATTGCTCTTTTGCTCCCAGCTGTGCTCTCCTCTTCCTCTCCTACACTCCTCCCCTCCATCCCTCTCTGTGTCCCCAATGTCAAATTTCACCCCAGGTCACAATGTGTCCTCCCCCCTCCCCAATGTCAGAGTCTCCTGTGGGGCTCACCGCCACCCAGCCCTCCCAGCACTTTGTTCAGACCAGATATCCCTTCCTATGACATTTATAACCAAGGTGTCGACTCTCAGTAGTCCTGGCTTTATCAACACTAAGTACAGGTAATTCTAGTTTAATGCTATTTCAACCAAACCATTAAGATGGTTGAAATAACCTAAAACCTGCTGTATCACTTTGTCCTCTGTCCATTTCAACCCTCCAAGAAAAAAACAGTGTTTCTCCAAGCTATTTATTTATTTATTTATATTTATATTTTTGTTCATTCATTCACTCATTGAAGAAAGAAATGGCTGACTTAGGTTTGCAATGTGATGGATGGATGCTTTTACGATATTCTGATAGTAAGAATTGTGATTTTTTTTAAATTTTATTTTTCATCATGTACATATTCAGTCATAGGGTGGAGGAATAACAAAACACTTTACTGGACCGAAAATTACAATGCAGTGAGAACTGTGATTGTATCAAAGTGTGAATTGTAAGGGAATTCGATTGTAAGGTTTTTGCCAACCCTAGCTTTTACTGTACATCTATCAAGGGGGAAGTACAGAATAAACAGCTCAGTAGCATAACTGAAACTACCATAACACAGAATTTAATTTAATTTTGACAAATCAAGAGTCAACTGTTAATCCACATAATAGAATAACAATATCACAGGAATATCAAAATCGTAGGAATAACATGCTTGAATTGTGTTTTAAGGTGGACTCTCCCTTTAAAAGTTGGCCATCTAAACATCTTTTTAGAGGAACACAGCCAGAATAGTTGATCCAAGTTTCAAAACCAGGTTTATAATCCATTGCTGTTGTTCAGAGCTGGGGTGCGTGGGTCGAGTCCCTACCAGATTTGTGTGATACAGTTGAGAGCCGCAGCATGTAAACGGCAGTCAAGTAGTCTGCTTGATGAGCACACCAGATCTGAAACATACATCAATCCTCAAGTTCAGCTTGTTATCTGCTGGTGGAAAGGCAAACCAGCAAGGAATATAATCAGTAACATTAACATAAAGCAATTCAAGCTCCTTTAATTGCATTATATTAAACAAATTAGATCGCTCATCCAAGTGCAAAGTGCTTTCTTGTACAATATTAATTACTAAAAAAGGAGCTGTGACAAAAGTTAAGGATGATAAATAATGTCAGAGCTGAGATTTTGGTGCTTGGCTGTCTGTTATTTATCCTCATTAACTCTTCCATCGAGATGTCGGGGCTTTAATGTGGAGCATTAATATTCATATGTGTTTACAGTCACTCTGAGAAGAGGCGTGACTCACACCCAGACCTCGCTCATGTTTGTGCCGATAAGGCTCTGCACTTCAATGTCAGATATAGGGTGTTCTTAGTGTGATAGTGGACTATACAATGTAGGATTAGTGGGACTCTTTCCTTGGGATTTAATCACTCAAATGATATTGGTGCAAAGACATATTAACCATATACATATATATATATATACCGTATATATACATTCCAAATTATCAGTTTTTCTGGTTTTACTATTTATAGGTATGTGTTTGAGTAAAATCAACATTTTTGTTTTATTCTATAAACTACTGACATGAGTTGCCTGTGTTGGAATTCAACAGACACTGGAATGGAATGGCTGCCATACATGTAGAGATGCTGATTTAAGAAAAACTTGGAGTGGTCTCTTAATTTTTTCCAGAGCTGTATATGTGTTTCAGAGAGAGCGATGTGATGATTGATGGAATTTCTGTCAGCCAGAAGTGACAATCATAATCGTGTGACTGAGAAAACAAGAGAAAAATAAAATGTCACCAGTCATTCTTGTGCGTAGATGAAGATTTAAAAAGACAAAAAATGTAGAGGGCTTACTTATAGCAATCATTGTTATACTGATTGTAGCTGCCCAGAGCAGTCAAACTGCCCTGACAAATGCCAAAAGAGAAAAGCACTTGTGCACCTGCATCCATCCATACCTATAAACAGATGCAAAACATAAATGTTTGAATGTAAGGATAAGGAAACTATCTCTAGGTAAACAAAGAATGGAAGTAAACCCCAAAAGTAAAATTTGTCCCATTAAGATATAGGCTAATATAATATATTGGACATCTGGTGGGAGGTTAGCAGAGGGCAGATTTTCTTGGTGTTTACACTGAATGTTTGTCTTGGTGCTTTGTTACTTACTTGAGGGTCCACCAACCTTGTCGGGTCAGGATACAGGTAGAAAGCTATGCCATTCATAGCTCCTGGTAAAGTGAGTCCTCGGGCCAGAAGAACCACCAACATCAGATAGGGAAATGTAGCTGTAAAGTAAACTACCTATCAACAGGAAAGGAAAAGCTGTTTGTCTTGTACATGCTGATGTTGTTTTGAATCATTGGTTATTGGAACTCTGAATTTAAATGCAATAAAAATGTTTCGACAGAGCAGTTATAGTGTAAATAAGATAGAAAGAAAGAAAAGACTGTGGTAATAAAATATCATGTAGTATAAAATTATCACTCCCTGAGCTTTCAGACATTTTAGAAATAGAACAAATATCTCTACCTGGCACAACTGTAACATGCTGTATAAAGCCAAAATTGGCCAAGAATGCTAGCATTGTCAGGCTTAGGTGGGGCTCCATGTGGTCTCATTAATGGCTTTTTATCGTTCCATACACCAGACTGAACATACACCATTACTCTATTTTAGTCTTATTCTTCAACAGTAAGACAATACAATACTTCATTGTCACTTTGATGCCTCTGATCATCAGTATTAATGGTGTATTTACATATACCCCAAGTCTAAATTTAGAGCATATTGGTTATGGGTATATACACAGATTCTTGCTTTGCTTAAAATCACATGAAATGTTGCCGTTTACACTTGAATTATTAAATCAGAAGCTCACTCACCAACATTTTTGCTAATAATGGTCAAGCAAAAAGAAGTTGGGTCTTTCTTGCACCTACCCAAAGATGCTACAAATCTATTTGCCTTCTATATTTTCACCTTTGTATTCAACTGACAAATAAAGATCCTAAAGCACTGAACGTGATATAAAAATGCTGATATTTCCCTCTGCTGTAATAAAATGAATGCACACACACACAAAATCTATCATACCATCTTCTAAAGGTTCTACCTTTCCAGTAGATCTTACTCCCTTCCAAACACAGAAGTAGCACAGTATCCAAGCCAGTAAGAGACATAAGGCCAACTCCCACCGCAGGCTACCAATTTCCTCAATTCCTTGAGATATACCCAGTACCCGTCTCCTGAAAAGGGACACATAGTATGCCAAAACGTTGGGGCAGCCAAACAATTTGGAGGGACAAAATCAATGAGAACATTGCTCAAGACCTCCACCAGTGATTAAAGGAGAATGCACACCATTATTAATATGATAGGGAATCTAATATTTGTGATTAATCACACCCTGTTGTTACAGTATTGTAACATATTCTAAAAACAATCAAACAATCAAACAATCAGAAATATAGATATACAGACTGGCCCACAACAACTGACCCTCAAAATATGGACAGTAGTATTTTTTTTCTAGAATCTTAAATTAATTTGGCATTTTATATATGGGGTGATAAAATCAATTTTAAAAATAATACAAAAACATAAATAATTTTTTACCATCAGTAGTTGACTTTTCCTATGATAATATCCCCTTGTTTGTATCGTTCATGTGCGCTCAAGTAGTAAAAATGATATTTCCGACAGCACTTGAAGGCAGCACAACAGCTAGCATACTAGCTTAGTGGCAACATTACTCTGCTGCACATTGATGTTAGCAGAACTGTCACTTGATGTTTGTAAATTAATCTGCTTGTGACATTTAGTCATATCTGTCTCAAGGGACTTTTTTGTCATCTAGTTTTCAGCTTCACGTTTGCTTCTTTTCCATGAGGCAGACTCAGTCATGATTAATGCAACCCACAATCAGGGAACATATACTCAGGCTCAGGGAAGAAAGATGGACCAATGATGCATCTATGAACCCCTCTCCCCCTGGTCAGCTCACCCATGGGGGTATATGATTTCTATTTATCAGTGACAGCTCAACTTGGCAGGTTGCTTGAAGAGCCAGTTAGTTTTCAAACTACAGACACCTAAGTCCCCCTGAGCAAGAGCACCTAGCCCTATGCTTCTCCCCAAAATACCGGGGACATTTTAGATGTTTTTAGGTGTTATAATGTTAGATAAGTCTGATGGGAGGAGAATGGTTCTTTCTCTGTGACTTGTGAAGGTCTGTATTTGATGGTGACTAATTTTGGTGAAATAATTTTAGCCTTTAGCTTTGCTTGCACAAGCACAATTTACAAACAGTGTGATATTAAGTAAAGAAGAGTGTAAATTAAACTTACTCCCAGAATTCTGTAGCAGGTGATGTTGCATTTAAAGGTCCTGTCCAATTGGTTGACACATTCCTTTTATCAAATTCGACACATGCATCTAAGAGAAAACAAAGGCAAGGGGATATTTTAACTGATCAAAGTGTAGGTTAGCATTAGCATAGCAGAGCAGTTCATGGGCTGCCACTTAAAGGCAGAGATGTAGTTTTACATACTTAAACTAAAAAAACAAAATGTGTCCAATCCATCTGGAGTCTTCAATAGCAACAATGAAAATAAACAAAGTTATTAAAGATGTAGTTTGACCACAGTGAACACAGTGTTGACACAGCAACCACAGCTAACTGAGAAAATAAACAGTTTCAGTTTTGGAGATCCTATACTGATACCCTGTGGCAGTTTCTGTCATCTTGAGCTGTGCACCCGCTGTGCTCCGCAGGACTGTTATACAAAAGATAATACAAACTGAAAATGAAAAGTCAGTCAGTTTGAGAGGATTTCTAGAAATTCTGGTGTCTCTCACTCAATCCAATCCACGGTCATGGGCCTTTTTGTACTTTACTTTGAAGACATAAGAAATCATCTTAATGAATAATAAATCACAACAATTGTCATGACACATAGTCCATTTCTACATCCATGTCTATATGGTTACCTGTGTTCCAGGCATTCCTGCAGCTGGCCCATGGAACCTCAGCGCTGAAGGAGGAGAAGAGATAGAAAAAGGCCCATGCCTGGATGACGATGTACGACACTGCAGCGTAGGCAATCACTACCTGGGTGGCGTAACCAACCCCTGAAGAGACAAACATAGTGTGGTGATAGTGTGGTAGCTTATAAAGACATTGCATTACACACACACACACATAGACACACATAGATACGGTACTGTGCAAAAATCTTAGGCACAAAAAACATTGCGTAAAAGGAAGATGCTTTCAAAAATAATGAAATGAAAAGTTTTGAAATATCAAACAAAAACATATAAAAGAGCAGTAATGTAAAACACTAATGCAGAAACAAAAAAATAACACACACACACACACACACACACACATGAAAATGATGTATCCTGGGATAGCTCAGTTGTAGTGCTGCTGGGTTGGCTGGTCATGTGACTAATTACTAATATCGATGCATGAATGGATCGTGTGTAAATCATGTCACCACCTGGATTGACATCATTCAGTCGCCTTGGTCGATACCACATACACCCAGCTTTCCAGAACAAGATAACTAAACTCGGAATGCACAGTGTGTTACTCTGTGGGATGAACCAGAAGGACTAATTATTTATTTTTGAAGTGGCTGATAACACAGTAAGTGTGTGTGTGTTCAGTAAATGACTGTGGCAAACAGGATTGAATGTTGGTCAGGAGAGGGGGGGCAGCATGCGTACCTAATTTAATCTCTACATTTTTTTATCTGTGTGTTTCAGGAGACAGTGGCACCTGGTGACTGAAGAGCCCAAATGCACAACCACATCTGACCCTCCTGAAGTCTAAGTAGGCTGTTTCCTCTTTTCTAAACAGATGTACGTTGTTCCAGCACCAGTGGTGCATTTTAAGTTTGCCTTTTTCAGGGTACTCTCTCCAGTGTGCTTCATGTTTGAGACTGAACTTTTCCACAGTGGTGCTGGACCCCTAACAAGTGATGGCTAACTGGGTCCAGTGCCACCAACTGCAGTGATGGCTGCAGCTGTGACCCTAAACCACCTCTCCCTGCAACTGAACTTGGGAGGAAAGGGCAGCTCACTGGCACTGTCAGCCTCTTGCCATGCTCATGGCCAATGCCAACCTGAAGAAGTCTGCAATTGGAAGGAGGGAGGTACCACCTGGGCTGTGGATAAGTCTGCTCTCAGAGAGATAAGGCAGCAGCCACTGCAGCTTGCCCTAGGCCCAAGTCCAAAAAGGAAGTGAAATTTTTTCTGGGCTTTATTTTTTTTGGCTACTGCAGGCTAGACTACTAGTCTTCTCGGAACTGACCACCTGACCCACCTCACAGAAACAGGTGCTCCAGATCTGTTTCCACCATCACCTGCACCTAATTAAATCTGTAGCTCTAGCGCTGAAGGTAATTACCAATTCAAAGAATGCCATGTCAATATTTGTTTCCTTGTGGAGAAAGTTGTTCCCAAGTTGTCTTAGAAAGAACAAACTTCTCAAGAACACATACGTAGAGAACGCATCTTTACAGTTTGGGTTGTGTGCTTGATGTTGTGCACTCAATTAAAACACACAGGTGTTCATTGTCCCAGCTGATTCAACCAGCTGTGTAGTAGAGACCATAACACTGTTTGGATGAGATGAGTCTTTCTCACAATGAATCTTGGGGCTTTTGATTTGTTCATGTCTTAGTCACCAACGGATGCATTCTCTGTTGGCTAGTAAACGTCTGTGATCTTTAGCAGTCATCAGCATTCTTTTGTTTTGGTACTTTGCCTGTTAGCTATTATGTCAAATGCATCACAGATGACACAAGAATGACCTTAAGCCTGAAAAGATTAATTGTAATATGGCCTTTCAAACATGTCAACACAATATAACAGGACAGTAACATAACATGACAGTACATGCCTAGGCATAAACACACTGGAACACAGGCAGGCAGCATTCTCACCCGTCTACTGACTAAGATTTGGGGAGATGGCAGCACATCATAAGTAGCCCCTATAATAAATCTAATTCTGCTTGCCTCCATACTCCACAACTCTCTCCACTTCTACACTTTGCCCAATTCACCCAATGCCCCTGTATTGCCTGTGACACCACCTTAGTACAGTACATCTTATTGCCTCCTCCTGGCGATGTATTTCCTCAACCACCATCTTCCTCCCTTCCTTTGACTGGGTCAGAATGGGTCCAATGTAACTGTAACACACAACTGTAACCGTAACACACGCTAACTAACCTTTCTAGCTTTTCTATGTTTGGGGCAAAGCTATAGGAACCTCAGCTTAGGGGAACCTCATACACTGTCAACAGTCACATCAGCCGTGGCAACAATCCAAACTTTTTTTTACTTTTCCTAGGAACCCTGACTTGTCTATACCTGTAATGCCTTGTATCACTTCTTGCCTCAACTCCTGATGACTGAGGCTTGCATGGTACCATCGTCCTAAGCTTTTTACTGGTTTCTCTATCACTGTTGGCACTACTTCATAACAGTGAAAATCTATTTGTCTACAACTTACTTTCCCTTTAACAATAGAAATACTCCTTGACTTACTTGGTTTCATTTTCATCCTAGCCCACTGTAGATTACTATTGAACTTATTTAGTAACCTACTAGTACATGAAGCTGTTGACGTCATATTGTCCATATATACCCTAATTGGTGGGAGGCGCAGCCCTCCCTGCAGCCTTTTCCCACCCACTATCCACTTTGATGCCCTAAAAATGACCTCCATTGCCATGGTAAAAGCTAACAGGGAAATTGTACACCCTGCAATAATGCCTACCTCCAGAAGCTGCCAATCTGTGTACTCTGCTGTAGTAAAACAGAGTTGAATGTCTAGAAAGTAAGCGTGACTGACCAGATAGGTCAATCTAAGAAAAGAACCTGAAAGTTTGATTCATTTAGAAGTACTGCCTTGATATGAAATGAACGAATCACCAAAAAGACTCAAACTGCTTTATAACTTACCTGATACTTTTACCAATGTAAACATTAAATCTGCATTTGTAACTTTAACATTAACACTTTAACATTATGTAAGCACCTTTTCAGTCTAGTTCATAAAATGGGGCTGCAGGTTTTGGAGTCAGGAAGGTACACTGGTGGGAAAGTTTTCTCTGAGCACAGAAAGTGACGAATCAAAAGTTATGAGCTGAACGCACACAATACATTGTTATTTACAAAAAAAATAAAGCAATCCTGGCCATCGCATTCTGCAATTGGTAGGTTTCTGGCTTTGTTAAATAAATAAAGTAAAATGTTACCATTTCCAAAGTTTGCACTGATATTGACTGATTAAATTAAATCAATTTGTCTCTTGTGGATAATTCTGGGTACATCTAATCAAAGTTACATATATATTAAATATTATTCTATTGTAGGTGGAGATTTGTTTAGAGGACAGAGATGTCATTTTTACATTGTAGTTAAGAATTCTGTTGAAACAGCTTAAGGCATATGCAATCCTGCCAGACGAGCTCAACAACTTCTACGCTCGTTTTGAGGAAAGCAACACCTTCCCGGCTGTGAGGTTACCTGAAGACCAGGACGGCGGCTCACTAATGCTATCTGTAGCAGACGTGAGCAGATAGTCAAAACCCACATCTGCTCCACCCTTCCCACCACCATAGACCCTCTTCAGTTTGCATACCGCCCAAACCGCTCCACTGATGATGCCATCTCCATGGCACTTCACACTGCCCTCTCCCACCTGGACAAGAGGAACACATATGTCAGGATGCTGTTTGTTGATTACAGCTCAGCGTTCAACACTATTGTTCCTGGGAAGCTCATCATCAAGCTCAAGGACCTAGGACTGAGCCCCTCCCTCTGCAACTGGGTCCTGGACTTTCTGATGGGCAGACCCCAGGTGGTGAGAGTGGGCAACCTCACTTCCTCCACCCTCATTCTGAACACTGGCGCCCCTCAGGGCTGCGTCCTCAGCCCCCTTCTGTACACCTTGTTTACGCACGACTGCGTCGCCACTTCCAGCTCCAACGCCATCATCAAGTTTGCTGACGACACCACCATCCTGGGCCTCATCACAGACGGCGATGAGACGGCCTACAGAGCAGAGGTCAGAGCCCTGGCAGTGTGGTGCCAGGACAACAACCTCTCTCTCAACGTCAGCAAGACTAAGGAGCTGATA
>CABFOQ010022126.1:0-14289 GCA_900660455.1 Gephyroberyx darwinii | reverse complement strand
CTCAAAGGCAAGGTCATCATTTCCAGAACTCCCCTGTAGTGAACTCATACAGATGGGATGTCGTGGTGGGGGTTGGTAACGGGGGTAGACAGATATTTGTCAGTGCTATATTCAGTTGGGGGGGAATCTCATGCAGGACTGCAACTGTTGAGTAACAGTTAGAGGAAGGGGTGTCTCAAAGGCATCAGGGGGCCAACAGAGAGGGCTTCACCTCGAGGAGACACCATTCCACTGGCAGCTCCAGACATCCGCTAATTTATGTCACGCCGCTCAGCGACAGCCTGCATGAAGACATTAATATCTCTCCTTCCTGACACTTTCTCCTCCCACCTCATTGTGTCATCCTCTTCTGTCATTCACTCATTACCTTTAACTCTCTTTTCCTTTCTCTTGGTCTTTTTCTTTCCTCAGTTCCTCCTCTCCCTCTGCACCCCGCTGATATTCCCACTCTCTATAATAACAAGGGCCAGCCATCTGATCAGCTGCAAAGCAGCTCTCCACGGATAATTATAATCCTCTGGACAGGAAGATCAACCCCAGGCTGTTTAATTGTTAGCTTCAGCATGCACTTTGCTTTCCCCCCATCTTTGTTGCAATTGCAGAAGAAGTAAAAAGCAGAGATAATTTTAGATTAAAGTGGCTATTGACAATGTTGAGAAATGGTCACTTTTAGCAATTTTACAAAATAGTGATAATATTTCAAAATGCACATAAATCATTCAGATTTGTGTAGAAGCACTAAAATTGGCATACAGTGTCAGAAAGAAAAATTATCATCACAGCTGATACCATTTGTGTGATGGCTTCAATTCTGAAAATATTCAGGACACCAAACTGGACACATATGCTTTTATGCAAATCTGACTTTGCCTATTTCTGTTTGGCCTGGACTATATTGGTCTATACTGGACTATATTGGTCTATACTGGACTATATTGGTCTATACTGGACTATAAGTAAGATGCAAGCAAAGAAATGCCCTCCATCTGAACATTACAAGTTCTAATTTCTCTGTTTTATGAAGAAGCAGGGGAATAAGGAGACATTGTAGTATGGACGAGGCGTCCTTTGCAATGTCCATGCAGCTTTTTGCTGTATATCCATTACTATTATCCCACAAGACCTCCTGTCCAAGAGCCACCTGTCCTGCTTCAGTCCAAACAATCCATTGGGCCGATGCCTACCACACCAAAGTCATCAATTAGGGATAGAAAATCAGCATCCTGTCTTGTTCTCCTAGTAGGGAACTCACAACAAACAGTCATCCACTGGCCCAACAGATTGTCCACCCTTGGGGATACAGTAAGTCACCCATTCTCCTACCTGGTAGGATAATATGTACATAAGAAGTGCACCATTAAGCAGGATTGAGGAGAGGCAGGAGTGGCTCTGCTGCCTCAGCAGACACAGCTGCAATGAGTTGGTGATTACTCAGGTATATATGCCAAGGGCGCACACAGACTGTCTGGTGACACTGCTGGAAATGAGAAGATCAGCTGGGCAGGGTCCCTTCTCGTTCTAACCCCTCATTTCCCTCGTCCCAGCCTTGGTGTCTGCTGACGTGACCCCCGAGAGAACTCCTCAGACACCTGGGCAGGAGTGTTGCCGGTGTGGATGGCCCGGACATTTCTTGAAGGAGTGTCCCGTGATGGAGGTGAGGCACGTGGTTCATGACGTCAGCCCATCAGACTGGTAAGAGCCCAAGGGGGTGCGCATCAGGCTTTTGTGGATTCCTGAGGTCTGGGGCATCATGGGATGACATTAAATGTGTATATGGGGATAGTCACAAATATCCTGTGGTAGTTCCCGCCTTACGCACCACCTAATATTAGCTGCTGATTGGTGGTTAGGGAATGTGTGGGCGTACGATCACAACAGGTGTGCTGTGGTCAGTGGTGACACAAGGTTGTCGAACACTACCGAGGGGGTTATGGGTTATGTCAGTCCCAAATATCCACCCCATGGAAGATTTTCCACTTGAGCAGCCTCATGGCAGTTGATTCTCAGCCTTTGATCAAGTGATGCGTATTGATGGTCACCAAGCGCGCCCTGATGCAGCATTCACACAGTTCCTAGTTGTTGGTTCCTAAAAGCCATTGGCAAATGATCTTCCAGGTGACTCATCACAACCTAATGGCCAGGCACCTCGGGTATAATAGGACACTGGCATGGATAATGGCCCGCTTCTATTGGCTGAGCATTTGGGAGGTGCACTGAATGTCAGTTAGTCAACCATCAAGATGCCATGGCGCCCCCTTCCGTTGATTGAGGTCCCTTTCGAAAGAATTGGCATGGACCTCATCAGGCCATTAGACATTAAGAAAAAAGAGATTCCAAAAGGGTTCTTTGCAGTGGGGTAGGGTTCTATCTAGAACCCTTTTCATCCAAAAAAACCTTTTTGGGAGGAAGGATTTTGTGAGGGTTCTTTGTAAGCAAAGGGTTCTATCAAGCATTTGTGGCCTTTCTGTTAGCTTGAACAAGTCTTCCCATTCCCCTCTGGCCTCTCTCACTAACAAGGTGTTTTTAGCTCACTGGATGGTTTGTAGTGCGTGTTTCTGGGATGCTGGAACCACCGACAATCTCACCACGGTCAAATCACACATCTTGCCTATTCTAATGTTTGGTCGAACAAAAAACTAAACCACTTCACCATGTCTGCAAGCTTTATATATTGAGTTACAGCCACATGATTGGCTGTTTGGAGGAGCAGGCTATTTGCGCTAACAAGCAGAAGTACCCCTTTCCATGTTTGCAAATAACAGAAGGCGTGGCGTGTGCAGACTTGTGTCAAAAAGGTAGTTTGTGATTTTAAAAAATATTTATATTTGGCAATTACATGGTAGTGAAAATATTAGAGTAAAGTCATTTATAAACTTCCACAAGTTAATAATGATTTAATATTTCACCATGAAACTTCACCCAATCCCCAACAGTAAACAGCTAGGCTAACGGATTTCTTAGATCAACATTCATGTCAGCGTGTCTTCCTCCTCCACCCAGCAGGTACGGCAAATTAACAGTAATTAGTTTGATTACATACCATTGAACCATTGTGCATTACACATTGAACTAAATTGCACTTTTGGCTTCAGTCAGGTATTAGAAAAAATACTTTTTGTCCCTCCTCAGCTTCTATTTGAGATTAAGGAGCAATTCTGTGTTGATGCAACCGTAAAAGGGTCACAGAATTAAATAAAATGGCGCCAAAAATCCTGGACAGAGCATTAGAGTCAGGTTTGAAAGAGCTCTGCCAAAGGGTAATGTCTGTCCTGTTTGTTTTAGATGACATGATGACATAGCACATAATCTTGTCACTTTCTCATGACTCATTCTGGGTGCAGCAGTTCTGCTACTGCTTTCGCTTTTTAGAGAAGACTGCTCCTTCTTATACACTGTGGTAAATATGTATTGTCTAACAACAGGGTTAACCGCAGTATGTTACTTATCTTGTTGTACGAGTATGTCACAGGATGTCTTATGTTGTTTTACTTGGTGACATATAACACCACTGCTGTTGTTGCTCAGGAGCCAAATGTGCCAACAATGATGTTGCAGGATCAAAGGAGAGGAACTTGTTGCTGGCTTAGAGGATAACAGCCTGCTTAGAGTTTTTCGAGAGGATAGCACATATCATATGCCAAGAGCACCTTATTGACTAATGTCGTTGTAATGTCCAAACAAAAGCAAAAATGAAATGTTCTTGACCTAAGAGCAAAACGGTTGGCATAGGAGAATTTGCTCCAGGCTCAAGAGCGACAACAATGCCTCTACAAAAGAAGAATGCAGCTGAGACAATTTGCAAAGGGAGATAAAGCTCTTGCATTACCCCCTCCATCCAGCTCCTTACTCGGTAAGTGGCAAGGCCCTTTGTGGTCACATGGCAGGGGAGCAGCGACACAGGTCTTCCCCCTCAACCTCCTAAAAGTGTGGGGAGAGGGTGTGTCTGTCTGGCTATGACGGTAATTCTCTGTGTAAGAGTAAAGATCGTAAAGTATCTACTCTCTCAGTTGAGTCCTGCTAAGCAGATGAAGCTGAACCACCTTAGGACCAAAGCCAAAATAAAAAAAACGGATTACCACTTTAAGGTGTATGGCTGAATGCTGTAATGCAATGATATCCCAGCAGACTCTGAATCCTTGTCTAAAAAAAACCCCTACAAAGACAGTGCAGTGGTTCAAAAACAAACTTCTCAGGGAAAGTTATTCAAGGAGCTATGGATGGCTAAGCAGAGGTGTAGGTCAGACCGGGAAGGCGCGCGTGGAGGCAAAAAATCGTTAAATGCCTTTATCTCAAAAGTAGCCCTGGTTTCACATGGTGACTAATGATGTCTTTGAGAAAGGACAGAGGGCTTACATTTCAGCTTCTATCCTGCTGGGGACCGCACTAAGGACAGGAGTAAGGTGAAAGACAAAACTGTGGGAGAGAACACCAGATAGAGACACAAAGTGAAAAAAAAACAAAGAAGAGAGTCTCAGAGCGAAGGAGAGAGAGAGAGAAGGAAAGAAAAGAAAGACGGGAAGGAACAAGTTTGAGATACGTTTGCTCCGTTCGGCGACCTCTGCAGTACACCTGCATAGTCAGTTGACGCAGAGCGGTCCATTCAATACGTTATCTCCGGGCCAGTCTCTTCAGTGGGCCAGTCAATATACTGTAATCAAGACTCTGAGTCCTTTGTTATAATGGAGAACCATGCACAGAACCTCGATCTCTTTCATGTCTCACAGCCATTGGAAAAAAAACATTCAAACTCCGCGAGACCTTCAGTCATTACCAATAGCTCTTCTAAGTTCTAAGGCAAAACTCAAAATGCACCAGTACTGTATATATATATATATTTTTTTACTTCTATTTATCCAGGGAAAGTTTGCTGAGCACGAATGTTCTTCTGCTTCACATTCATAGATACACACATCTATGGCTGGGAACTACATACAACCACTAATACTGCTGACTGGGGAGTAGCTACACTGCAGCAATTACGGATTAGGTGCCTTGCTGAAAGGCACCTTGAATGAGGCTGTTGATGGAGAGGAAACTGATATTTATTTACCTTTACCTGCCAAGGTTTTCTCAGCTGTTCCGGGGATTCAGACTAGCCTACTTCTCTGTTCTTAGGCTACATAAATGAAGAACTAATACATTGGACATAAAGGCCCAACTCAAGCCTTAACAGGCACTTTAAACCGAGAGAATAAAGCATTGGGCAGGCAGGTATACTATGTACACGGTAGACACTTTAACTGGAATTCATGGTTCAGCTTCAACCCATTTTATGTGCTTTTGTTCTGATCATATTCTGCATCTTGTTCATTGATAATTGATGTGTCATAAGCCTGACCTAGTAAGGCCTGTAAAGTCTATGGTAATAAAGCGCTATATAAATAAACGTGATTTGACTTGTCTGGAGGCGTGTGTGTAGTTACACCTTTATTTGGACAATTGTATTCCTCAGAATACCTCAGCTGTCCTAAACATGAGAAAAAGACACCAAGGGAGTGAATGTGTGGACAGGTTCAACCTAATGAAACTGACACCGGGAGCTGGAGTTAATGATCACCATTTCACCCCCCCTCGTTTCAAACAGATTCTTTGTCCGGCCAGCGCTCAATAGGGAAGAGAGCATTAACCTGCTCCGGGCTCCATGGAAGGTTATTGATTTGGCTATGCATGGTGAGGCTCCCACAGAGAGAGCTTTGTATTACAGATAGGATGCCTTATCTTACATTAGGTGCAGTACCCTTCCTCGCACGATGCACACCCACGGCATGAACTTGCTCACTCTCTGTTTCTCTCACGCTTTCAAGCAACAAACTCAAGGATGCACACGGCACTAAACCCACATAGGCTTGGACATGCAACTACTTAGAGATTTATGCCTCATAAAAAGACATATTACAAGTGTAGCTACAAGACAGTCTCACGGGAAGGCCACTGAAGATAAGTCTGTCCGTTTATTTGGCACCACAGCAAGCAAACAAAAATAGTAACAATAATGTTCCACCTTCTGGGTATCAGTCTATCAATGCCTATCAATTCCTCCCAGTCTACTGAAACATAGATAGATATAAGGTGATTATCAAATCCAACAATTCAATTTTGATTGTGTCTCTTGAATCTCTCTTGAATACTTGAATCTCTGCCACGATGACGACCAGGAGATGATGTGAAAGAAAGCCTGATCAACACTCTTGGCAGAGTTATTAGTTATAGTTAATCTTATATATATATATATATAGTTACTCTTACTCTTATTTGATCTGATGAATTACTATACAAATATGTTTTCTATAGGTGGTTCTCACGATGACCGATTTCTTCAAATGTTCTCTTTCGCTGCACATGACAGACAGGAGTGACACTCCCCATTAAGGGCTCTCTTCCTTGCTTGGAGAAATGTATAAACCTTGATCGATTGATCATTTGCCTCTAATCCATGTCATAGAAGGATCTCATTTTTCAGAGTGCACAATGTGATTATTCTGTTATTTATTTTTGATGGCCATTAGGGATTTTCATTATCAGGTGAGCATTTGTAGAGAGCATTATAGATCCATAACACAGAAATTCAACAGAACTGAAACTGGGCCAACTGGCCATAATGGAAGGAATGATACTCTTGTTGTCACTGGGCTGAAGTTACAGTTCTAGCAAGTTCTAGCAAGTATCTAGGATTAGGTTATAGTCTGTGTAATTCAAGTACTGACTTTGGAATGACTATGTAGCATATGCACGACAATAGCATGTAGCACTAACCATGTATCTTGCCTACAAATGTACCAAATTTGACATGCTTTTTTAAAATTTGGGTCTATTAAGTGTAGACAACAGACAAACAAGGGCTTATAAACATCTACATGCACAATGGTAGACAGAGACAAGTACATATGTAGGCAGAGCAACAACAAAGACACAGAAATGACAGATAATAAGAAATAAGAGAAAATAAGGGTGGATATGGCTAAAAAATATGGCCAATAGACAGATGTACTGTACATGTGCATGGAGAATATGTGTGGTGAATGATGGCTCTTGGGAAACTTGCTTGTGTAAGTGTTTCTGTGGATGTGTTTTGCATTATTGATGATATTTGTGGCAGCAGTTTAACTAGAAACAAGAAGACAGTCAGTCACGTGTTGTTCTTGAGTAGAAAAGAAAGAAAGAAAAATGAATGAGTAAATAAATAGATGAATAAATGTGAGGAGGGAAGAAAGAGGCAGAAGCAAAGATAAATAAATCATTATGCAACTGCAATAATAATAATTATGATAGGAGCAACAGCAATAATGATCATAATTACCACGACCATAGATAATAAGCACACAAATAGAGAAATGCATCTATCTATGGAGTATGTATGGAGGATGTGTGTGTAGGATTGTTGAACATTGTGTGTTTGTGAAAGTGGATGTTTGTGTGTGTTTGAGTGTGTGTGTGAACCAATTTGTGTTTGCGCATGTCAATCAATCACATTTTTATTTGTATAGCCGTTAATCGCCGTTACAGTCTCGGAGGTTTGATGCCACCCACATTTAATACGTCACCTGTATTGAGGACCCTCTCTCTCCTGGGGTTGCGGGCATCTCCCCCCATCATTGGTTTTGGGGACAGGTGGTTCCTGGGTCGGTTGGGGGGGCCGGTGGCACTGGATCGGGCCTACCATCATCAGCATAGAAAGAACATTGGCGATGAGCCTCGGCTTCTGTGTGTCTCACTCAGCACCACACCAAACAGTCTAGACTATTCAGACTGGCTGTCTTTTCCAGGCATAAGGATGTGCATTCTCGTGGTTCAGGACTTGGACTTCGGAAAACTGATCTTGGATCTGTTCAAAGTATAAGCCACCTGCTTTCTGTATGCGGACCCAAATTGCTAAAGCAATAAACTACCCACAACTCTTACATTTGTACAAAAAGCTTTTGTTTCATTGTGACTGGATTATAATCAAATTTCATATAGTTGCAGCAATTTTTTTACCCTAATATGAGGGTTTTTCTAAGCCATGCTTGGGGCCTGCTGGCCTTGAGGGCCCAAGAGTTCATGCCCAAGTTGCCCTTATGGTACATCCAAAGTATGTACATCCACACCAACAGATGCACAGACAAATACACAAACACACACATGCAGAAAAAACCCCAACTACCTTATTTCATCTTCGGAGGCACCTGGGGGCTGATGGAGAGGTGTGCCAAACAGTTGGGCTCCAAAACAGACTGATTGCACCGCCACAAAGTGACAGACCACAGTCTGTGTGGACCTGTGAGATAAATTCTGGTGTGTGTGTGTGTGTGTGTGTGTGTGTTTGTGTGAATGAATGTGGATGTGTGTGCGCATCAGGGGATGGGGAGGGCGAAGAGAAAGACAAATCATAAAGCTTCCAGAAAATAGATATTCTGTCATCATCAATCATCAGTGCCTTGGTGTACCGTCAAGAGATTGTTCTCCTGTGTAACTAAGATGGAGTTGTTCTGGGCCTGGATGAGAAAGCCCTAGAATGGCATAGGGCCCCACACGGGCAAAGCCAGCTCATCAAGAGTCATCAGCAAAAACCAGGGGCCCTTTTAATTCCACCGTCTGACAGTGTGGAAAATCTCACCCTGATGGACGGAAGGAGGAAATTCACTTCTTAACCAGAGATGAGCAGCACATTATAGCACTCGCATATGTGGCAATACCCCAACAGGGTCAAATGTCACAACATATGCCTCTCCCTTTACTTTTTTTTTTCTTACTACTTTCCTCCATTGTTGTTGTTACTATGCTCTGGCCACGCCCACAGCAAATTGTATACGTCACTGAAATATCACTAAAAAGTGAAAAGCGGTAGTCAAAAATGGCTGAATATGGACCGTAGCTCTTTGATGGTTCTCTCTGACCAAATACGCTTCATGATGACTGCCTTGGGCTGTTTGCTGTGAGCATCAGACACTAGGCACTAGACCAGTGGTGTCCAATCATGTGCCATGGAGGGCCGAGAGTATGCAGGTTTTCACTCCAACCAAAGACTACAGCAGGTGAATTCACTGATTAACACACCTTCAACCAGAGAGGAGGGATGAATCAGTGAAATCACCTGCTGTAGTCTTTGGTTGGAGTGAAAACCTGCATACTCTCGGCCCTCCATGGCACATGATTGGACACCACTGCACTAGACACTACTTTTATTGACTTATTGACTGTGTATTGACTGTAAACTTTGCTTCAATTCCCATTGTCCATTGCACCTGATAATTTTAGAGCATTTTGCCGCATCTGTTCATCTTCATACGCTTCATACTACTTCATACGCTACACGTTACCAACAGGTACGCATGGCATCATGGGACTAACTGATGAAGGACGCAAAATAAACAAGTCACATCTGCTAATTTACTGATGCTATGTGGCCAATTGGATCTGACAAGCAGTGTCCATGACTGCAGGCCAAACCAGGTAGGCAGGCTAGTTCATCCCGAAGCCCAGCCCTTTTACAAGTGACAATGTCCACCTCAGACACGACTGGTTATGTGAATATTTGTTTCTTCACATGGGAGGATGTTACTGGAGTAGCAGGTACTTCTTTGAAATAGAGGATCTCAGCTTGCAATGGCCCGAGTGTGCCAAGGGCATTGGAAGCTGTAACACCTCCTCAGTTCAGACATCCTGTAATTGATGTTGTACTGGTAGGAAGCAATGGAATGCTTGTGTGAGGGCCAAAAATTGAAGTCAGAGGTCAATGGTCCATCAAAAGCGTGAACCATCTACCAAAGAGGCACTAATGGAATTACCTCATTCCAAATACAGTGAAGAGTGCTTCACGTTGAATCTGTGCATAATAGCTTTCCGACTCGCTTAGCGTCTGTGAAGCAAAAGCAATTGGTCTCTCTTCACCTGACGACATGCTATACGAGACCAAGTTGTCCACCTTCATGAGGTGAGGCATCCATTAAAATCCTCCTCACAACAGTCTGTCCACTTCCTCAACTTGGTTTTGTTCAGAAGCCTATGCAGCGGCTTCATCATGTGTTCTCAGGTGACTCACATCCTCTCACACTCAACAGAAGGTAAGATGATTTGAGACACAATACGCTACATTACAAGAATTCTATTATAGGTCTTATTAAATAAATGCTATATTTGCCTCCCTATACAATCAATGCAATAAACCATCTAAACTCCTACCACCTGGAATGTCCTACCCCATTTATAACATGGACAAAGGAGATATTGCACAAGTTAAAATTTCAAGTTCAAGCTTTATTTTTCCTGTAACAGAAATTTGGTCCGCAGACAAGGTTTGCAGGAAAAGTACAATAAAGACAATTACCAGCAGCAGTCCTGGGCTCAGTTTTCGGGGTGAATGTAAACAGTGATGAACAATTAGGAGATAGAAGGGCCTCACCAATACAGAAACCTCCTTGTGTATGATTACACCCCACTCTGCCCCAACCACCCCAAGTTCATTGTGGAAATACCAAATACATAGACATTGTTGAATCACAAAACCTTGCATCAGAATATGCAATACTGTTGCTGTGAGCAGTTGAAATGGTAGTAATTTGACAACAACTAAGAAGCCAATTGTGAAGGCCTGTTCTGTTGCCAAGTGACATTCAGAGCCATCAGGCTGCTGCAGCCTAACATGATCAAGGACAAATTCCATTGTATTATTTTCCAAATGTCAGAGGTGCCAATGATTGGACTCACATCAGGGTGTTGCAGACACAAGAATACATTTATAGGCAGAGGAAAAGACAAATGTCTTCAATTAGTATGTGGTGCAAATATGCACATAAATGTTTGCACAATCACACATCTCTCTTCTTACATCACTTCAGATTTTGTAGTCTTGTGACATAGAAAAACAACAAGATCAGTAACATACCACGGTTAACTGCCCGATCAACACCCATTATTGTGAGCTGAAACACAAGAAGAAGGGGGAGTCTTCTCTAAAACGCCCAGAATGACAGGATTGCCATTGTATTAAATTCTGTGACCCTTTCACAGTTGCATCAACACAGAATTGTTCCTTCATCTCAAATAGAAGCTGTGGAGGGACAAAAGGCATTATATCCAAATACCTGACTGAAGCCAAAAGTGTGATTTAGGTCAATGGCTAATGCACAATGGTTCAATGGTATGTAATTGCACTAATTACTGTTAATTTGTCTCACCTGTTGGGTGGAGGAGGAAGACACGCTGACATGAATGTTGACCTTAGAAATCCCATGGCCTAGCTGTTTACTGTTGGGGATTGGGTGAAGTTTCATGGTAAAATATGATATCATTATTAACCTATTATAATGACTATTGATAATTATATTATTAAAAATATGGAAAAGCGGTCTGTGGAACTGGCATGATACTCTGTTCCACATGAAAGAGTAGCATGTCTTTCTGTTTTACCTTTTTAAACCAAACATCTACAAGTCTAAATTATTGAAAGAAGAAGAAGAATGTACTTTCTTTATCCATTTGTGTCAGAAACAAATATGTCTTTTTACTTGACCAGAGAGGACCCCTGTAGCTTTGTACACATTTGACATAGGTATCTCAGCACCTTGAAGCTATAGGTGTGGAGTTCAAATCTCACTGCATCCCAAATATAATTTTAGGTTACTTTAGAAAATAGAACATAGTCCTGATCTTCTGCTGTCGGTTAAATTGAAACAACACCTACTTGAAATGGATGAAACTCCAGAAAAACATCAAAGAAAAATATAATGGGATTCTGTACACCCAATTGTTCTGTCAACAGATTAATGACACTCAAGATGCTCAACTGGTTGCACCACCGGAAACTTGTACAGATTGGGTGGATTAAATTTGATATTTAAATTTAATATTTGTACTATTTTCAGGTAGTTGAGCACAAAAGAAGTTTAATCTATAGAAATGTTTAAACCATGAAATAAGATCTGAGATGATAGATAGAAACCTACCCCTCTACAAAGAACCCTTTTGGAACATTTTTTTCTCAGCGTTGGACTTTGCACCTGGTTTGTCAGGTTGCGTTAATTTGTGTAATAGGTTGAATGTTTTTCCAACAATAACTCGGATCTCGTTAGCTAGCACAAAGTCCTCAAACCTTTCTTCACATGAACGCCATTACTCTGTGATTTTATCAAAGGGTCCAGTATTTTCAACCGGTGCTGCCACTCTCAGTTAATTTCCAACATACCCAGCAATTAGCGTCTATTCTTTAGACTCCTTTGTTGTGCTAATGTTCGCTAAATGCTAATGCTAATTTTTGCTAGTACCAATTTCACATGGCTAGTTTTGATTTTGTTTACATGTGGCGAGTCCTCCTCCCACTAGCATATCATATCATATCATATTTAGACCTATCTTCTCTGTGTGAGCTAGCCTGCTTAGCGATTTCCGCTAGCTCTGACTTTGTACTGTACCCAGGGACAAATTTGTTAAATTGCGTTTGTATATATTGTGCGTGTGAATATAACATGACTGCATTACATCATCGCAAGTTTTGTAATGTATTCACTATATTTACTGACTCACTGCAGAATTAACAAATATAAGACTGGGACAGAATTGTATGCAAACAACAAAACCTTGTTACATTCACTTGCATGTCACAAGGGGGACAGTACCCCGATAGGGACAAACTTAAATGTCAACATAACAGTGACCCTTAGTCACATGGGTCCACACTCGAATTTCAACTGTTATGTTACCACATAGCAATTGCTGCATCAAGTCCTCTGTATTTGTTTGCAGTTGTTGGTTACTATGGATACAGGGAAAGCCCGACCCCTGACCTTTTGGACCGACCCAGACTGCCGTTAACGAGGTCAGAGAAAGTTAGCACTTCGTCAGAGGGAGACACCTTATCATGGCATTGACATTTGACACTGTGCGGAGCAGCTGGGATTTCCTCTTTGAGTTTGTGTGTGTGTGTTTGTGTGTGTGTGTGAACTAACAGCCAATCATCTGGGAGGGAATCCCTCGGACTGGAGGGGCTAAATGGAGTGTTTCTCAAGGCTAACTGTGCTCTGAATCGTCCAGTAATAACCACATCTGGCCTGTGTTGCTGACTGTGACACTGGCGTGACATACTGTGCCATACCACACGGTGCATTCAGTGACAGCTGCCAGGGAAAATGTGGTGTGTCAAAACCGCTTGCTTAATTGCTTGGCTCGAAACATGCAGGCCTGCCCTCATTCTCAACTCAAACTCACAACCACACCCTGAACAATTTAACTCATATAAGACAAGGCAATAACTGGGACTTGAAGTGAAAGCACAGATCTTTCATTGTTCCATGTCCTTCCTATTTACGCTATGAACTCGGTGTGCACCAATCGATTAGCCATGTAACATCTAAATAGGCCATTGGTGATTTTAACTGCCCGATCAAAAAAAAAAATTGTTCAATTGCCAGATCAGAAAAGCGGTCCAACACCAAAATCATGAGCCGATTAGTCATAAACAACAGTGTAGGCATGTTGCTTATCTGGTATGGACAGTTCATTTCTGACGTCGTTCTGAGTCTTCCAAACCTATGATTGATATTACACACGGATAGGCTGGCTATGTCATGCAGCCACAAGATCAATCCGTTAAACACAGTACTAGAGTGGAAAGTAGAAAGTCTGGCTAAAATGCATAATTTCTATCACCGATTGGTGATTGGCAGTTAAAAAAAAAGATAATCGGAATCAACGCCGGAAAACCTGCTTGGTGCATCCCTACTATAAACATCATCACAACTAATAGTAATAATCATCTAAAGCCTGTGTTGCAGTAGCAGTCCTGTTCTTTTTGCACTTAAATGCCTCATTACAAGGTTCACTGGTATAGAAATGTCTGCTTTGTGTGGCAGACACCTCATTATAATTCTCTGGAATGATTTGATTGGAGTCGGCCCAATATGGACATCTGAGGTAATTGCAGCCCCCCCCCCTCCTCCTTATCCCTACAGAGAGGCTCTACCATCGCAGCAAGGTGAGGAGATGAACGCTCTCAGCATGGAGGAAACAGGATAACGCATAATACGTATGCACCAATGTTCTTCTTAATTCTAAACTAAACTAAACTAATCACGTTTTTAAGGCCGTTAATCAAATGAGGTGGCAAATGACCAGAATAACTCAATTAACAACAAATAAATATACGCTTTTTAATCACACACATTCCTCGCTGTAAAATTCAGAAGTCAAAGCTGGTGGGTAAGTTCGATTCACACTCACGCCTTAGGTGCTGCAAAATAGAGACACGGCAACAGCAGGGGAAGAAAATATGATACCTTGAAATAACATGATCTAAGTCAGATGCATCAAGGTCACTTT
>CABFOQ010022121.1:0-15862 GCA_900660455.1 Gephyroberyx darwinii | reverse complement strand
TAGAGGGGCCCAGGCCGTGACAGATGTAGTGGCACTCTGTTTGTTTACCCTCATACACAGACAATCACTCTGTGTTAAATGGTGCCTCTGCTTTAGATGGATTATTGTTTACACAAGACCAATTATAGTGGGTGTCGAAAAAGGAGAGTTATTGAAGGAGAGACTGAGGGAGATGGGCAGCGATTGTCAATCCTTGACGTTTTCTGTCAGCATTTGTTCTCATCATCAAAATAGGAGCAAACCTTGTCAAGCCTTTCATTTCCAGCCATGGTGGTGTGCCAAGGAATTTTGTAAAAGCATTATTCAAAGAATAGTAAAAAAAAAAAAGTCAGCATTACTGAGAAACATAATAAAATTCAACATGATTTCTAAAAACCTTTGCCGTCTACCAGGATACAATGAGACGTAGCTGCAGTCACATCCACTGGCACGGGAGAGCCATGCATATTCCTCAATCAAAATCCCCGGCCCTTACACGTGTAAACAGCTTTGCCAGGCCTTGTTCTCCCAGAGGCTTATTTTGTGGAAGCCATCCAAGCGCCACCTCATATTCAAATGCGTTGACAGGTGAAGAGGAGGGGGGCTTGGGAGGTGGAGACGACTTGATTGATGGGCCGGTGGCACGCGGTGGCAGGTGAGTTTATGAGCCAGAGCAAATCTGAATATTGAGAACGCGGCCATCGTGTCACACTCGCCATATTAAGAATTATTTGACAATGCATTATGTTGGAGATCTGTCACGCAAAAAAGATGAGTGTGCCCTCCCCCGTGGCTGAAATTACAGCCTGCAGTGCAGTGAAGAGGAGCTTTGTGAATTCTCTGTGGACCATGCTGACATGGGGGCCCACCGACAGGGGCCAGCCTCACTTACTCAGAGTTAGTGACTGCCAAAAAACGGATAAAGGATTTATCAGTGTGCATGGATTCATCTATTGGTTTGTGCTGTTGACCGTACATGCATTTCCTATCCTAAGAATGACTTAGTTAGAATTTTTTTTATTTTTTTTATGAGAGGCAACATCAGAACAATTAACACCCACAGAGACGCCATGCATTACACGACGAGTGACAGTGGCACGATTGACGTGTAATCTGAATCTAAGAAGTAACTCTGCGAGGGCTTGGATGTCTCCACCTCCGTCTCGATGACGTGTCCACCCCCAGCTGACATTTTAAAGAGTTCCCAACTCTCTGGTGTCCAGCAGTTTACTGTTCCATGGAAGTTATTGGGCCTATAAACACGCCACCCCTGGTCCATCCCCAGGCTAGTTCACACTGGGAAAGACACGGTGTTCGCAAATGGCTTCCATCTGGGTCTACTGGATGGCAGCGGCGCCTGCTGGCTCTCTGCTATAGCTAGTCTTAGCTTTCTGGATGGCTCGTGACCATTTTCTGACCATAGCGGAGGGCTCATCTGGTGAGAGAAGCCTGTAGCTCAGGAGGCCTGGCTGGGCTGCTGTGATGTGCCTGGTGTGCAAGTGATCTCTTGACTACTGAGGGTGAGGGTGTACATGCATGGGTACACTGTACGTGTGTGAGCGAGAGGACACCTCGTTACTAGGTGTCAACCTGTTTTATATTTGGACATTTTAATGAGAGGAATGAGCCCCGAGGCTATTTCTCTGTTCTCTCCCTCTCCTAACCACACACACACAAACACACACTCCATCTTCATCACTGTAATAACTTCAAGGTGTTAATCTGATATTCATTTAGAAGTGAGCCGCGCTCCTCCGAACGGTGGAGGAAACAGATCATTGGCCCTTTTAATAACAATCAATGCTGGATCCCCCACCCACCGCCGTCCCCCTGCTCTCCCCACGCATCATCTGGTGGTGTTGTCTGTGTGTGTATGTGAATACGGTAGGTAGGGTGTGCGGTGTTTCTATGTGTACACTGTGAATCGTGTTTTTTTTTTTTTTTTCCTCTGGGGGTCTCTTTGGCTGACCCCCCGACCCCTCTTTCTCTGAGGACAGCCAGCTAAGAACCAAGCAGCATATCAAAGACTGGGAGGGCACAGCCAGGCCACTGGGTTTCTGGCGAAATCATCTCAATAAATAAATATCACAAGACACCGCCAGTGGGCAAAGCTTTGATGTGGGGGGGTTGAGCCCCATTCTCTCTTTTCCCTCTCACTCTTTCTCAACCTCAATACAGGTGCTTCTCCTCTAGTGTCTTCACTCACCGTCAAACCCCGACCACTTGCTCTGACAAAATGGCTCATGTGTGCACCTATATACACATTTCAGTAGCAGCAAACGTTGAGGGGCTTGCAGTTTTTCCCTCTGAGGAGATGAGAGTTGGAGAAGCACAGTTTTGTTACCAGCAGATCCGGGGCTTTGGATTGGTTATGAGCGGTCGGCACCAAGCGAGATAACGAAAAAAGGCTTTATTTTCTTCTGCAGTGATTGAGACGCTGAGGTGAAAAACAAGTGTTTATATTTTGAGGAGGTATTTTCCGTTGTCTGTTTCACTTTCACAATTTCAGGTTTTTCCACAAGGTCAAGATAAGAAAGGACTACACCTTGCTGCGTCTGAGTCATTCTTTTGATTTCTTTTGCTACCAATTCGACAATACCACATACCAGTGGCCTAATAGCGAGTAAACGAGAAGTAATGGGGTTTGGTACACAAGGTAGGAATAACTATACGGTCTACACGTACAGCTGGATGCCTCCAAAGCTTCCCCACAATCAAATATTAATTTATCCCCCGTCCCATTTACTAACAATGCTTTCTCAACAGCCGATCTGACTGTAATTGTGTCACGATCCATGAAATTAACTGTGTAATCTGCTATTGCATTTAACAAGGCAGTTAGGAGAGCCGTCACTGGGGAACATTTTCAGTCCCGGAAAAAATAATTGTGTAGGAAAATCTCCTGATGCAGTTTTGTCCCAAGTTTGTTCAAGGGAATTGCGAAGCTATTGCCGGCTGTTGCCTCAGTCTGTCGACACACATTTTGTTTGTTTGGTGACCCTCAGGGATGAATCACAATGTCTATTTCGTGGACAAATACATACACATACTGGACAATATAGGCTATTGTTTTCTTTTCGATTGGAGGCTTGCCACATCCCTATGTCTGCAAGCACCAAACTTCATTGAGCCCTGAAAATAGCTGACTGTACGTATATTTGGTGCACCTTCCATGCCCAGCCAAAGATGTGCGTAGCGCTGTAATCTCATACACAGTCCACCGTGACTGGCCAGACACAAACCTGACAGCAACATTGTCAAGTATTTTGTACTATAAAATAACTGCAGTATAACAAGTGGGCTTGAAGGCGCCAGGACAGTGTCGTTTTTTATTTCACTTTTTCTGAGTTTGCATTTTTGTCAGGATTGGTTGTACTCAGCAAAACTACAGAAGGCCATAGCTTGAAAAAGACATGGAGTGAAATAGTTCACTTCTCAACAATGTTTCACTTTCTGTCTGAGGATCAAATGGCCAATTTGGAAATGGCTCAAAAGATGTTTTATTTATTGTACCTTTCTACAAGTGGTTAATAACTAATCACAGATCAGGTGGCTGAGCTGCACAGCACCACTTAAAGTTTAAACTCATCCTCAATAAAGTCTAGTGTGGCGCTGGCCTTCAGGTTCACATTGAGCTTTAAAGTATTGAACAAAATGTAATTTCCTGTTGCTGCTTTTTAAAAAAAAAAAAAAATTTTTACAAATTGATATCCAGGCTAGTCTCTTGGGATACAGTATTTCATTTCAAACAGAGGCCTGGTCTCAGATATGATTAAAACCCTTACTACCCAACAACAAACCTGTTTTCAACGTCTCCCGTCACTGAAAAATGGTCTTCTAATGTAGCAGCATGACTGACACTTCTAAAAGGGGGATTGAGGAGGTGGGGGTGGATAGCCTGGAGGGTGAAATGTAGGTACATTAAGCTCAGCAAGTGGTCAATAATGCTTACCCCTCACTATTGAGAGGCAATTGAGAGGAATGTGGGTGTTGATGTGTGTGTGTGCACGCTAATACAGGGCTGAGGAGTACAGGGGTTAAAATGCATGTCTCCGGGGAGCCATGTTATTGACTGTTGAACAGCCCAAATTAATTTTCAACAAGCCTCTTCAGTTGAACAATGGAGGCGGATTATTGTTGCGAAGGGAGGGCCTTGTGTGCTTTTACCCCAGGGTCCACTCAATGGATGACTGGCCCCCCTCTTAACACGCTTTCCCCTCAGTGGATGTACACCGCTATGCTTTTGTCATCAACTGTTCTCTACGGCGGTTAGTGTACCAGCACAATTATTTTTGTGGCGATTTGTGAACGGCGCACATCCACTTCATATCTTAACACGGAGGTATGTTTTAAAAAAATGGCTTTTGTTATCTTCTTTCCCCCCCAAATAATTGTCCCGATGATGTTGAGCCGTTATTCCCGAATTCTCGTCCTCGTATAGATTTAAACGCGCCTGTGTAGTCGATGCGGCGAGGCTGAGGAAGTCAAGCAGCCGAGTTAAACAGGAGGCCTCATTGTTAATTTGAGCATCTCGGCTTATTAGTTTGGTTTTGATCTATCGGAAGCGGCTGGGTGTCATCCCATCCCCTTGTTTTCCCTCTCCCACTTTGAATGGTACAAGTGACAAAAGGCCTCCCACACACAGTAGCAGGCGCAGTGTGATCGCTGCACGCTGAGACACAGGGAGGTGTCAGCACTAATCTCCTTTAAAATGACTCTCTTGTCTTACATGCGATGCTCACAGCATATCCTCAACACCGTAATTGTGTCTATTCCATGAGACTTGCCGTCCCACTTTTACACCACTTTTGTTTCTCATAGCGAGTGTGTGTGTGTGTGTGTGTGCGTGCCAGTGAAGTTGTGATACATTGTTCTTGACTGAGGAGTTGAAAAATCAGTGAAATGTTTTTACCTGCTATTCTCAGTCACATCGTCTCGCGCTCTCTAATCTCCCATCACTAAAACAGGTAATAAGAAGTAATATGAAGTACAAAAACACAATCTGCTCCCATCGTCAGCCTTGGGATGAAACCGCCCTGTTAAGTATGTACTCAAAACTCAAAATGATTGAGACTGCCGAATCTTACAAAGGTCTAGGAGTACTAATTGATGACTGCCTTTCCTCCAGAACTTATATTCAGCCCCTTGCAAAGAAACCAAAGCCGAATTTGAGGTTTTATTTTAGGGACATGGCATGTTTTTCTTGGCTGACACTGGCTGCTGCCACTTTCATGGCAGTAATTGATGGTAGGGGCGTTTTATATCCACGTCCTCCCAGTGTGTTAGTGCCTTGGATTCCCTGTATCACCCTGTATCACCTTGTATGGTCAGGTTGATGGCCTTGCCCTGTACTTTCCTCTACTCAGTGGTAAATGGTTATCTGCAATGCTGCTCTAGGTCGACTTACTTTTTACTTGCGCTCTTATATCTTCAGAAAATGTGGAAAATGGAAAAAAAAAAAGGAAAGCACTCATACAGTGAATTATGACTTTGTACTTATGTGATTTTTATTTAATTTTGCTTATATACTGCACATTGTTGTGTTTATATGTCATTTTTATTCTTTTTTTTTTATGGTGCTGCTTTCTTGGCCAGGCAAAGAGAGAGATGATCTCAAATGTCTCCCTGCCCTCATGGCTTGTAGAAGTAACAGTACAGTAGGTTCTTCACGGAGCAGACGCTACATAAAGCAGAACAGATGTCCCACGGTGACAGTGGCCTCTGTGTCACTGCACAGTGAGGGGTCAAGGTCAGCTCAATTGAATCACCTCTCATGCAGGGGAAGACTGGAGAGGAGAGGAGGATGCAAGCCACTCCATTATTTCATGATTACCACAGGACAGAGATACAGCCGTTTGGCATTTGGAAAAGCCGTTTGCTGCTCTGGAACCTTCTACTCCTAATCCCTGAGCGGGGAACTCGGTTGCTGTGTTTCTGCGGTGTTCTGTAAATATGGGAGAAGGCCCACAGCTGAGGTAGTTTTCCCAAGGTCACAGCCCGGGATGATGAGGAGCAGAGCTGACTTCATGCATCTGGACTTCATTATAGGAGGCTGGAACATGCTCTCTATCATTCCCGCTATCTGCTGGGGGAGATGGAAGACAGTCTCAAAATCCAACTAAGGAGGGGTTGCCTTCCATCTTCCCTCATGTTAGGGGTTTGCCTGCCATCTTCCTCTCATTTTGCCTTTTTTTTTCATTCTACTAACTTTATCTTTATCTCTAAGTCTGCCTGTGAAGTGCTGTGTGTTTATGCGAAATCCATGCTTGGCATACTTGTTGAGATTGAAGTGCAGATTGAAGTGCTCAACGGTATTTTAACTTCAAGTCTGCTTTACTTGGATGACACCCCCCCCACCCCCCCTTTTTTTTTTCTTTCCTGAGAAAGTTTCCTGTTCCTCTCCCATGCCTCGGTGATGCCCCGGAAAAGTCAGAGCTAAGTCAGAGCTATCCCCGTCTCGCCCCCAGGACAGAGAGCACCTAGCCACATGCCTTGTAGGCTCGCCAGGAGCTCAGCGCCTCTGAACTGACTGATTGCCACTCTGAAGAAAAAAAAAAATCCCACACTGTTGCCATTCCTCCATTTCCTGGCATGCGTGCAAACATGGAGCACATCAAAGGAGACAATCCCCCCCTATCCCAGCTACCCCACTCCACACCCTCATCAAGCCACTCCCATCTATACCCCATTCCCTCGTGCGCCCCTCCTCCCTAACCAACCTGCCTCGCTCCTCGCCCATTGTAAATTTTGCAGATGAAATCAAAGAGACTAATTTTCACCGGCGCGTCAGAAGCGGTGCACTGGACCGCATGGCTAAGAGGAAAAATCAATGCAGCCCTAAGTGGGAGATCAAACTCAATATGTAGGTTTGGATTGAGCCACAGTGTCTTCATTACGCCAAATAAATCTATCTGTGTGTGTGTGCAGGCCGTGTGGGATGGGGAGGTTCTTTGAGGACGTGGGTACAAGATTGCGGAGGCTGTATTTATTCACATTGGGTTGAGATGTGTGTAGAATGAAATGTCCTCCCCGAGAAAGCGATCTTTATTTATTCACCTAGCCTGGTGAAGGCTTCGGCTACGGTACCGTTATAAGCCTTACCTAACGCGGGACTGCGAGTTCTGCATAGCACCGCACGTCATGCAGTCGATGTCAGTTATGACAGTGACACTCATCGTTGATCAGCTGCAGCATGCTTACTCATAAACATGTTAAGAGCGTACCTATAAAATGTACCGTGCGATTTGAATGCATGTGCATGTGGAGTATGTACTGCTATAAATACACTATTTCATGCCCGTCCTTGTCACATCGTATCCTGGTTAGCTGTAATTTATTGAAATGGAAAAAGCCTTTCCTTTCCTTGTGAATGACACGAGTAAACACATTTCTGGCTTCATTTGATATGTCATTGCTGGACCTTGTTCCATATCAAGAAACAACAGGGATCCATTATTGATATCTGGCAGCTAAAATTGCATCACCTTGAGAGTTCCGAAGGTGAAAAACAACATAGCACAATTGGGTGTTTTTTATTTCTTTATTTATTTCTATTTCCCTCTAGTGAGATGTCACTTCAAAAACAACCCGACCAAGGAGTGTTATTATGCTGGGAGAATGTCAGCCAGTTACAATGGGCTGCTTAATGAGGTAGTGTGGCAAACTTTCAGGCAGGCCATAATATGAATTATTTGTCATTGGCTCTGTGTGTGTGTGTGTATGTGAGTGTGTGTGTGTGTGTGTGTCTTTGGAAAGGGCCCGGTGTAAAGCGGGATGAAGGCAGGCCTTGATGGAGAGATGTGGCACTAGCCTGGGGGCTCGCTCCACTGTGAGGGTAGTTAGCTCGCTGCACACCGCCATCATTAGGGACTAGGGCACTTGCACTGGGAAGGTGACACACATGCCTCCATTCAGACAGTAGCACACACACATTATACCTGGATCTATACCTCACTTCCTCCCCCCTAGCTCTCTCGGTCTGTCCAGGCCTCTCTCCCTCCGGTGACTTCTCCCCTATCATCACTGAGACCACAGTCCCCACACCAAACACTCTTTAGTCGGAGTAAGAAATCAGGCGATGACCTTCTGGGTAACAAATGAATTAAATACTGACCTAGCTGTAGGTTGAACCCTTTAGGCAACTTGTACTTTAAAGGTGCAGCGAGTGTGATTTTTACTGTCCCCTGGCACAAAATGACCCCGTGGGGGTTTGATCAATACCGATGACTCGACGACTACTTCACCAGATGCTGAGAGTTTCTGCCGGTGCTGCAAACACCAGGTAGCATCGCAAGATATTTCATTCTCGAGCCAAAAGAACAAATGACAAAGCAGTTATTCCAATATTTTGCATTGTGATATATTACCTCACCGCTAGAGGTTTCTGCTAGCTAACTTTATTATATATACAACTACTATAACTATTGTGAAAATGTGACACATTTATATCAGTTAGAGGCCACCGTAAACTGCGTCAGCGACCTGTCGCTGATGATTGGATCAATGTGGTATCAATCACTAACCAGGGTTGTGTGGTGACAGAATGTGGCGGAACAACACCGTGGACATTGTATTTTTCCACACAGCTCCACTAGAAGCCAGCATGTCGTCGCTCATAACTGCTGCCAGGGTGCAACTTCATGACCCCTCATGCGAGCTCGATTGTGGTTTCAAATATGAAAAGTGGAGGAGCAATCACCGTGGGGCTTTTTGACTGATTGCAGTGGATTGCAGGTTCATGAGGAAGATTCAAGCAGACCAGTGACGCTGACAGCTGAGCACTGGAAAAAGGCTCTGGGTATTCTGGTTTGAATTGTGAAAAATGCACTGTGATGGACCGTCCCGCCGCCCCCTGTTGCTTCTTCTTCCCCTCTGTGTAGTTGATCATCTCTTTCATTGTCCCCCTTATCATAATCTATTGTAGTGCAATACAGACAATATGGCCTTAATGGATCCAAAATATTTCTGATTAAAGATGGCCTTGTTGCTGGCACGCCGCGGGACGCTCCTCCAGGAAAAGCATTGTGTACCAAATTGTACCAAATTTTCCCTTGTGTGTGTGTGGTAGACCCTATTTATTTCTCAGATAAAAGAGACTCTTTCAAATTGTAGGAAGAGAAAATCTCTCCAAATATCCACCTTTCATGTGCATCATTGTGTTCTTCAAGGTTAGAGGACTGTTACTGAATAAAAAGTGGGATTATTCCTCCCAACGAATAGCGTTGGAAGAGAAGAAGATCTGCTGTTACTCATACTCATACATGTATTAAGAATTTTGAAAATAATAAAGGAATCAAAATACGGAAAAGGTAAAGAGTGAGGAAAAAGTGAAAAACCCAAGAACAAATCAGAATCGCCAATTCTAGTAAATTTGTGTAAAGCCTTGAATAGCAAGAGACCTTTACTTTCCTGACCCCTGCCATCCGGAGCTTGCTTTCTCCATAACACTGGCAGAGTGAGCTATTCCTTTTCAAACTGTGGTTAATGGACAGAAAAACATTCTTTTTTCACACATGTAGTCGGCTGATTTGTAGCAAAGTGACCTAATAACTTTCTGATATCAGTCCAAGGAAGGTTAAAGTATAAAATATGAATTCTTACCATGCATGATATATTGTGAAAATGTTGTGCTTGTTTGGGTTGATGTTGAACTTGGCCCCCTTCTGCGTGTCGTCGTCTGTCGAAATCCTTGCTAGGTCCCCGCCTGTTTCCAAAGAGTGTAGCTTTATTTTACAAAGGGCTTTTTATCCACACTGCAAAGGTAATACTCCAAGGTAGCTCAGGAGTACCTGTTATTATTAGTAGGTAACTGTACACTTACCTACTAGGGGGAGAAATTGCTGCACCATTTCAAACATTCAGACAGTAATATGAAATACTCTTAAGATGGAAACAGTTAACTCTAAAAAGAACAATAAATGAAGTGTAGAAGGCTAATATTTGATTTCTCACAAAAAACCTTCCCGAACATGATGACAGAATAACACCTGGTGAGAAAGTTGTTAAAATGGCCCTGCAGAAGCCTCTCGTAGTAACCAGCACTGACAGCATGTACTTCATAGAGGGAAAAAATGGAAACCATATTTGAAGTTGCTTGATAGAAGGAATTTCTATTGGCAATGTCATCTCATCACTACCAAATGTTAAGTACAGTGTTGAGTGTTAGACAGAAAGGCAACGATGTTCTTTTGGACTATGCTAAACATCAAGTTACAGTAATTCAGCAATGACAAAGGGGACAGCCAGTGTGTGCTTTAAGTGGAAAGGCTTGATGTTTGTAATTCACAAAGAGCTTATCTCGTCAAAGCCCAGTTGAGGCGGGTGGGAAGGGAGCGAGAGCTCTGCGTGAGCGCTGCTGCAGCAGTCGTCGCTCTAGAGCACCATGGTGCGAAAGTGGGGCAGATCATTTTCTTCGTGGATGAAACTTTTTTAATTGTCAAACAAAAATCAAGTGATTGGCTATGAGGGCTTGTTAGCATAAATATTTGGGAACAGTTTGGCATGTGGGAATGTGAGAAATCTAAGAAAATTATTGAAAATGTGTGTAAAAAATATCTTGATTTTTACTCTGTCCATTTCTAATATATAATTTATGTCGTCAAATATCATCAGAAAAGTATTTTATTTCCACAGTGACTTCCTATCTGCAAAATAGGTTATAGAGTGTAGAAACTGCCTGCAGTCCTAGTGAAGCTACTTCTTGACATCATGCCTAATACTACACATATCTATTCAATATAGTAAGACATTTGACTGATTCTGTGTACTGTACATTGTTTTCAGGGTTTATTTATTTTATCATTTTTCTTTTTCATTTGTCTTCCAATAAGAACGGACATTTTATATCAAATTCTAAACTGATGTTTGGTGAGCAGACAAATGCAGAAAAATGCCATTTGCATCAATTCTACATTGGATAAGAATACGGTTTCTGCTAAATGAAGAATATCATTGACCTCCAGTCAACACACACACACACACACACACACACACTGTCTCCCTTTCACACCATTCCTCCATGGTGCAGCACTTGCCACCAATCAACGTGAAAGTCATCATGTCATCCAGGAGGCCGTGCACTGACAAAGACGTTGCTGAAATGATTAGAAAGCTATGCAGTGTGAAAGAGGGACTTCTAGCTCATCTTTCCTCAAGCACACATACAACCACACCCACACAGACAGAGGAAGTCTATGCTTCAAAGAGCTCCCACTCCAGGCTGCGTATCAAGGCCAAGAGTGGATGAAGCGACAGTAAGAGGAAGTAGTCCATCTGCCTTCACCTCCTCCCTTACCCACTTCTTTATCAACCTCTGAAATCCCTCTGAAATGACTCAATGTCGTTTGAATCCTATGAGCGTGACCTCAGAATCCTGGAGCATACTAGAGCATACTGGCATTTTCAAGACCACAAATATCTCTGAGGAGAGATCAATAAACTCCACTTCATCTCTGGACTTAAATCTTAGTATGTGAAATATGGGAAAGAGCAAAGGGCACTGGCTTGGTATTTCAATTAACAAACAGCCTCTTAAGTAAAACGGATGAAAGAAAAGAAGGAAAGAAAGGATATCCAAGACACTTTAAACTACATATTAAAAAGCCTTTATTGCATGGCTAAGAACATATTACAACCAATCCCAATGTGTTTCGGCTCTGCTGCGGCCTTGCTACTTGCTGTAGCAAACCAAACGGCATGAAAAATGAACAGATATTCCCCGATGAATGTCACAGCAGGGCCAAAATGCATTGGGGATGGTTTAATATTGAACTATCCATGCAATATCCTCCAAACTCTCTTCTTTTCCACTGAAAGCAACAAACCAAAAATCCAAACCAAAGAGCACCTTCAGTAAATGCCTCCACACACAGAAACCCAGTAGAAACTATCATTTCTTCTTTGATCTTCATGTTAAAACTAATTTGGGGTGGGGTGGGGACAAGAAAACCATTATAGATGACAATATAAATCTACTAATATGGATATATCTGAAAAAACCTGGCACAACTTTCATTCCCACAGTAGAGATTGCAGATGTTTATGCTGAGCTGCAGCCATTATCTTCCCATTCTGTCCTCCCACTGTGATCGGGGTCAGGGGTATGCAGCTCTTTTTAATGCAATCCAAATCTTTTTGTGTTTTGTGTTTGTTGTAACCTAGGGGACATATCTAATGTTCCGCAATGTTTTCTGATTTGTTTGTATGTTTGCCTGCAGCAATGGCCTTCAACATTGTTTCTCCATGCCACACTCACATCAAAGGGCACCATTTCTTTTATTCAGGTATACAAAGCTTTCTTTCCTCCGCGAAATGTATTAGAACCGCCACGGACGCTTCAATGTTACTCGTCATAGTCTGGCGGTATAGAGTTCAAGGGTATGGCCCACACAAATGCATTAAGAGTGTGCATACCGTATACATTCAAAAGGAACAAAGAAGAGTCCCTGGTTTGCTTGATCACAACTGAATCCATCCCCCTGGTTGCACTTCTTTTCGTCTTGGTATTCAGTGGAGGATGTTCTCTGCAATACGGTGTTCGTCACATAAGGCTTCGCTGTATGTTGCATTTCAGCAACACTTTGATACTGTTTGGTGTTTGCCAGGCTACTTTGTAGATTTAAGCAAACTTCAAATATGTGAGACGCTCACTGTGGCCTCCTTGGTGTCGTGAGAGTGAATCTATGAAATGTTACATACACAAGCACACGCGCACAATTCTTGCAAAAGCCGTTGATCCAAAGAGAACTTCATGTAAATGGAGCCCCCCCCCCAAAAAAAACTCAGCTTAGCACAATACCCCTGTGCTGTTTCCAACACAGAAAACTAAAACGGCAAGAAAGGCAAACGCCTCGATAACCCAAAACTTAAAAAAGAAAGGTAGAACTTAGTCATCTCAGTGTTAAGAGCAATTCTGACTGGCTGAATGTGTTGAGTGCCATCACACATGGTTGTCTTCAACGCTGTAAATACTTGACCTCTGACCTCCCTGTGGAAGGGGGGGCAAGCAAATGGAGAAATATTTGGATTATTTACATTATCATTAATTGAGGGGAGGACTGGGAGAAGGCCAGTTGCACAACATATGGCCAGTTGCACTCAGAGAATGTGGGAAAAGAGGGGATAAGCTAGAAGAAATCATGAGGATCAGAGCGTCGAGGCTTCCAAGGTTGAACGATGTGCATTCTCTGACAGTCACTCCTTTCCCCTCCAGTGCCCAGCGTGGTTGCTTGGCTTGCTTGACACACTAGATGCTGCTCTTTGCTCTCCGATTTCACCGGAAATCTATGTCTTTTCTTCTTCGAAATACGTTTCGCTGTACATCTATTCAGAAGATCTTTCTAAAGGCGCCATCTCGAATTGGCACCTCCTGCTCCCGTTGGGACGCCGTCCCATTGATTGATTGTACATTTACCAATGTAATTTCATTAGCTTAGTATTATTGCTGTACTTGATATTTAATGGATTGTTTCAGCCAGATAGAAATGCAATAAATAGTAACTGTTAAACTGCATCACATTGTATCAAATGGGGCTAAATGGCATTGACTTGCTCTGCTTGCTGAAGTGTTTCCTGTGTCGTGACCTTGTGCTTTTGCATCAAGACCTAAATAAAACCTGATTCATTAAATGATGACCTCTGGGGGAAAAAAGCCCTTTTCCAGAAGTAACAAATCACTCGATTGGCAATGACAGAACATATATATGGAACCTTTTAAATAGGTTATTGCTGTATTCTTCTGGGAGCACAAGGATACAGTTACTGTTAGCCCTTAGCCAGAGAGAAGAGCTATTCTGATGTCAACAGTAACACCATAGAGAATGAAGTGAAAAGATGTGCACGCCGTTACAGGGTCATTTTCTAGGAGACAATGATATTCTGGGGTACATAAAGGTACACTGCATCTTTTGATAGGCACTACTATAATAGCTTGTTTGGATATAACAGTTTGAACACTATGATCCCACTAAACCAGCCCACTGTTCATTGCCTATATATCTCCAGACTCAATATCGTTATGGCATAACAAATACAATAAAATGACATTGAGATAAAATTAAGGGTTGCTTTTGCTGTCTAGCTTCTCAGACACTGACTGAACTGTCACAGACCATGATAACAACACAAATTCTTGAATTGAGTGGTATTCTCTCACAGTCGAAGTATCGTCCTGAGTTTTATTTTGTAATCGTTCTGTTTGCCAAGAAAATAGGTGAGCGAATGGGGTTCTCGGATTCCCTGGATGGAGCATTACCAGTTTCCAATAAGCTGTCAGAACAAGTCAAAACACTTTTTTTTTTTGAACTGAATGAATTTTTATAATGCATCATTTTCAGGTTAAAAAACAAACACATAACCATTGTTTTGGTTTATAACTGGAAGTGGAAAAAGAACAAAATAATATTAATAACAGGAGTTTGTGCTAAAAGATATTTTCCGCATTCACTTTCTCCCAAAAAAAATGAACTGCCCACTAGAACTTTTGATAATTAAACTGTAAATGAGCTGTAACTAACAATAATCAAGGATTTCTCAAACACTTCTCTCTCCACACTAAACTAATAATGTCTGACCTTTTTGTTTACAAGGTTGCCAGTTTCTGATGTAATTTGTAGAAATCTTGCCATTGTATTTCCAGTGTAAAAATTACAGTGGAATAGTTCTCAAAAGAAAACTCAGGAAATTATGATTTGACTTAGTATTGCGAGTTATATTGTTCCTTGATTCTAATAGGATATCAATTGTAGAGGGAAACACATTTCGCAGTCCTCATGTTTTCCGTGCACCGGCCAGTGAGTTTCAAAACAAAAGCTAGACACAGATGTGCACATACTAAGTTGCTTTTATTAATACAGAACTGCATGCTACAGAGACTGTACAGCATAAACATTTATTCATTACAAAAAAACATGGTTTTTGGAACCATTTAAAATAACAGGAAAAAAACAAACAAAAAAAGATAAGAGCATAAAATAGAACAGGAACATCACAGCCGTTAAGGAAACATTCAAACTATTTATCATTAGCATCTTAATAAACCAGAGAAGAAATCGACAGGTTACAGTCGCGTCATGTCAACTACAATGGCACCGAGTGGATGAATTCTCTTGTAGCTTTTTTTTTTTACAGCCTCTTGCAACATCAACATGCCTATTTTTTCTATCTACCTATATGTAGTAGTGTACTTAAAAGTGGCAGTTTGTGTATTTTTTTGTATTTAATAGTTTTTTATGAACCTCCTAATATACATAATTTGGCCCTTGTGGGTTTATACAGTATGATGTCCGTCTTTTTATTAAGTTTAAATTTTAATATTTGACAATTTGCTACCAAACACATTTGTTATAGCAACATTTATACTACATACATAGCAATCTATGTAACGTCACAGCAAAGAATGGTATCGAAATAAAAAAACGAACAACAAAAAGAAAGATCCCTACAGCGTGGTTAGAGGGGCAGAGAAAATTATCACAAAATTTGGCACGGAAAATCTGTACATGAATCTACAGTCTGAGAGATGTGACTGTGCAATAAAAAAGAAGGGCTTTAGACACTTTTCCAACTACTGAAGACACGGTACCCACTGTCTCTTGTTTCAAGTTTTCTTTTCTTCTTTTGTAAAATGGCTTATAGACGCATTTCTTGAAATGAAGTTGTGCATACTTCTGTTCATGAGATCTACACAGTACACTGAGTGGAATCCAGGTTTTCAGCGAGGAAAGAAATGAACTCATCAACAAACAAAAGATTTGCCTTTTAAAACCTTGTAAAAATGGATCATTCATATATAAGTCGCTTACCTTAAGAAAAAATATTTGTACAATGTATTAAGAAAAAAAAAATAGTCAAAAAGGGACACGTACAAGATACAACAAGCAATCTC
>CABFOQ010022120.1:0-11454 GCA_900660455.1 Gephyroberyx darwinii | reverse complement strand
CTTGTGTAATATGGAAGCCCATGAGGGACTTATTTCAAATAACACATGCTATTGTGGAATTGCATTTTCATCTTCAAGTTTGCATTATCATTTGAAATAAGTCCCTCATGGGCTTCCATATTACACAAGCTTTCAATGTTGGTGCAGGCATTTACATCAATGTCTAAATGTCTCTGGGTATGCTTCAGATATTGTAAGACAAACGAAAACATGAACAGCCCCTGATTTGTCTCCACTTTCAAATTATATTTCCTGCAAAATGTTCTGCACCTCACTTAAATTATTAGCATTTGCACCTCATTTATTTTAAATAATACAGTTTCAAATGGTGTTCCAGGCCAGGTTTGATCCTTATGTTCCTTTTTATATGAAAATTTTCTATTCGCAAACACTATTGAAGCCTGCGGCTGATGTGTTTGAGAGTGCAGAAGTGCAGAGGGAGTGTCACGGTTGTGCCAATGCAGCCTCCGCGGCCCTGGTTCCCCCTAAAGGTGTTTGTCATAACATGGTGTTGTGCGGTGACAATGTCTGCTGAGATGTCACTCCGACTCAGCTGGCAACCGCGAAGAGAGAGCAGAGACTCCGAGGGAATGAACGATGTGATGGACTGACAGAGAGAGAGAAAGCAGAGGGGGGGGGGAAACACCACGAGGGAGATGAGAGGCAGCAGGGAGAGTAGGTAAGAAAGCAGGAGAGAGAGAAGCAATGCAAATAGAGAACTGCCGCAGAGATCACTGCAGACAACGCTGAAAGATTGAAAAAAAGCCTGAAGAGGGGGAGAGGAGACTGGCCAGTAAGTAGAAACCTCCCTGAAAGCCAACCAGCACTAGCCAGAGCATGGAGCGCAACTGAAACACCGTGAAGTAATGCACTTCCTCACTGGACAGAATCGTATCGAGCCCTTCTCTCCTCCTTGAGATGATCTGTTACCTGTTAGCGCATTGCTAGGCTCTATCCCCAGCATTCAATCTTTTGGAGCGCTGTGACAGTGGAAAATGTAATTATGGGCCGAACGTTAATTTATGTCAATGATTTACTTGAATATGCTGTATAAAGGGTTATAAATTACCATCTGCCAAGCACCAAATGCTGGTAAAGTTTGTCTTTGGTGGATAAATCAATAAAAATCATGCATTTTTCACTGCTTTGATATTGCCTTTTATAAGGTTACATTGTTTTGATGAGTTAACATAGCTATCTACCAAGCACTAATTAGGTAGCATTAATTGCAAGTAAACATGAAATAAACAATGCATCCAACGATGGATGCAACCGTTCTTCAAGTTCATTCCTGTAGTCTTTGGAATAAAAGCTGTAGAGAACTGGGAAGCTTTGAATGGCTGTAATCAACTTCTTGATTCTCTTATTCTATTTTTCATGAAACAAAAGCACATAAGTAGAGAAACAAGAACTGAGAAAATCTGATTGGCTGTTGACCGTCGGCCAAGCCTCCAAGCTTGGATGAACGAACTTCCAGTCACTTGTTGATTGCATTGCTTGCAGTGTGGGTGTGGATGGTGTGATGACAATTTGATTATGGGCTGGATGTTTTTGCAAGTTGCTTTGCATCAGTGCATAACTTAATATAATATACCGCATATTCAAACATTGCAACTGAATTATTTGATAACATCAATGTCCTTGATTGCTATTTCATTGGTAAACTAATACGCTCTGTGGTTATTGCCTTTGAATGAATTCACTGAACAAATTCAATCACAGTCACTGACTGTGGACCAATATTGGACGCTAATTCAAATACCAGTAAGCCCATCCATTTAACATGCAGATGCAAGACATGATTTGAGGAAGTTAAGTTAAAACAAGCTAAAAGCAAAACCTGCATTCATTTGATAAACTTGATATGTAGTTTCCAATTATATCTCCAGTCTCTTTCCCTGTCTCTGCACTGACGCAGAAAAGTACAATCAATCCCCAATATGTAATACATGTAATTGAAAGCAATTCAAATGGTAATTTTTGCAGCTTCTTTATAGAGACCATATATTACCATCTCATACTGTTACATATTAGATATGGTGGTTAGTACTGTTGCCTCACCACAAGCTGGTCCTGAGTTTGATTCCCACTCCTTTCTGTGTGGCGTTTGCATGTTCTGGAACTGTTATGGAAAGTGCATTTTACCTACTATTAACCTGTCCAAGGTTTTCCTGCCTTCCAACTCAGGACAAAAGGTGATTGATTCTGAATGTGTGTCAGGCTACGTCCACACTAAGCCATTTAAAATTAAACGTTCAGTGAAAACGCTCTCCCAAGTGGATGAATTTGAAAACGCCCCCCTATCCCCCCACCCAGTGTCTAGTGTGGATGGCGAGCTTTTCGAAAACACTAGACCCGAAAACGTTGTTTTCAAATTTAAATGGCTTACTGTGGATGTGTGAGCAATACTATACTCAAGACTAAAGGTGATTGATTCTGATTGTCTCTCAGTGTAGACTCAAGACTTAAGGTGATTTTACCATCAGGCTGTTAAACATCCTGCCTGAAGAACTTACAACAAAAATCACTGATCCTCTTAGGTATTAAGAAAAAAGTTTAACATTAAATAAACACAGCTTCAAGAAAATATTCTTAATCAATAAACCTAACCAACACAGTTCAGTTTGAAGGAAATTTGTCATTTAGATACTACTAAAAAACACATTTGAAATGCATTGGCATTATGAGCAAGAAAACTACATACATTTCAATGTATTCATTCAACTCATTTTAGTTCTATATTAGTACATTTCATAAATGATAATATTTAATTTAAGTAATAATTACTTGATCCAATTTAATAGAAAATAGTCATACAATTGAAATGTGTAAACATTAAAAAAAAAAAATCAAATTATAGGATGCTATTAACAATTAATTATCTTTAAAATCACATTTGTTGCTCACTTTTTAATCTTGCATTTGTATTTTTCCCATCTTATTTTATGTATTTATTTGTATTTTCTACTACTGCTGAAACTACTTTTCATTTGAATGTCTTTCCTATTTTTATCTCCTCCTTATATATTTCAATGCTGTTTATAGTAAACTCTGCTTTTAGATAAGCACTATATAAATAAATAAAGTTTGTATTTGTTACTACTCATGCTTTTCCTTTGTCAGATTAATGTGAACGAAGCAGAGGAGATAAGGAAACAATGCTACTCAAGATGCATTCTTTTTCTTTTGTCCTTTTCTTTTGCATTTTAGAGCAGCTGATAGCTATATTCCACACAGTAATTATTCATTTGTTTTCTTGCATATGCCCTGAAATACATTCACATGCATGCTTGTCAGCACAAAGGTCAGAGGTGAGGGTATCACACAGGGACATTTTGACAGTAATAGACACTGGCAATCACCGGGTTCAAACTTGTGACTTTCCAGATCCAGGTTGGCTTTCCTACCAGAAGATAAAACTGAACACCCGTAGCGTGGTGACCTCACCAAGAACTTGGTGGCAAAAATACCTTACTATCCTGCAATTCCAGTTCACTTAAGATTAGATGGAAGGCCTCCTGAAGAGCTACGGGCTATAGAGCGTTTTGACCCTGTTCAAGGCAACTTACTAACAGACACGATAGGCATTTTATTATAACTCAGTGCACCAATTTATTGAACCACTTGCTGGGTCCATTGAACTGTTCAAACAGCGGCTGAAGACCCTCCTCTTCAACCAGGCGTTTGGACCCAGCTGCTGAACTGCGGCCCTGTCCTTCGTATTTTTGTGTCTTTTTTTGTCTTATTGTCTCCCCACCCTTTTAGCTTAGTTGTTCTTTTTTTCTCTCGTTTAGTCTAGTTTCTCTCTCTCTCTCTCTCTCTCTCTCTCTCTCTCTCTCTCTCATCATTAAGTGCCTTGGGTACCTTGAAAGGCGCTCTTTAATTAAAGTTATTATTATTAGTATTATTAAATGCTGATATGATCAAATCTCTATTTGCATTCTAGAAAGACACAATTAGACTATGTTGCCATAGAAATTGGTGTTTTTTTGCAAAAATCATTTGGTGAGCAGCCCTATTACCTTCAAGATACTGAAGAAATACTGGGTAAACCAGCTGAGTGACAATTTCCAAACATACAGGAAAACAACTACTGAGGTCTGGACCGCAGTAATCCTCCTAAGTGGCAGCAGCATTCAGCCCATTTATTCCTAATGCACATTCTCGGATCGAGAGTACGTTCAAGTCAGGGACTGAGAGACAGTATGGTTGTAGAGAAAACATAGAAGCCGCCACACCAAAACACAGTCGGACTGACATGAATTCCCGTATCACCGGGAGGAACGATTACAATTTATTCACTCGAGGGTCACCTTGTTTGATGTGAGAAGCACTTGAAAGGATCCAGAAACAGAGAGTGACTGACAGTGAGAGCGAGGGAGAGAGGAAGCTTGTAATTTTTCCGGACTATTTTCCCCCAGTTGTTGTGGCTTCAGTGAGCGTACAACTGGCCATGTCAAACATGACAGGGAAATGCGAGGCTTTCTGCACCATTTACTGAAAATAATGATAGTGGAGACAAAAGTATGATTCAAAGATCACTTCCTATTGCCCTGTTGCTATTCAGCAGCTCTATTTAAAGATGATGGCTGATCAGAGCTGGAAATCCTTATTGGAAAAAAGAAATAAGAAAAATAAGAAAAAAAATCATGGAAAGTGTGTGAGGTGAAATAAAAGGAGAAAAATAAACTACTAGCATATGCTAATGATAAAGTTGGTTGGTAAAGGTTTTCAGTTCCAATCCTAGAGACCTGCTGTGGTTGTTATTCACAAACTGTCTTAAGATACATCCACAATAAGCCGTTTCAATTTGAAAACGGTGTTTTCAAGGTCTAGCGTTTTCGAAAAGCTTGCCGTCCACACTAGACTACCAAAAACACATACCTCCTTCCATGGGAATGCGCAGGCATGCGCAGGCAGGGCACTGGGCGCTCCACCAGAGTGAAACGTCATCGTTTTTGCCGTGCACACTACAACGGGGGGGCTGGTGTTTTCAAATTTATCCACTTGGGAGAACGTTTTTGGAAACCTCTGTTTTGGAGGCCAAAACGAGAGATAAATATGCATTTTCAAATTTAAAAGGTTTTGGTGTCAGTCCCTCAGAAGAACACAAGGCAGGTTGAATGAGTAACCCAAAAAAGTAAATTACAACACATTACAAAATAACTTGTAGAATGCATTCAACATGAAAACTGCAGTACTTTGCATATGATATGAATGCCCATATTACAAGGTTGTGTTTTGATTTGGTTCTGATCTTTTTTTATCTATCAATTATAAAGTTATGTTCCATTTATATGGCGTTGCCTTTTAATGCCATTTGTTTATCTCTATAGTCCCTGCAGGAAGGGACAAATCGAATGCTATTTTTGGACCTTTTTTTGGACCTTTTATGATTGTCTTTTGTCAGAATTCTCCGTTTTGAAAATACCCCACAGGTAAACACAGAATGGAAAACATTTTGGTTCATCCAATCCTGGTTGGAGGTGAGTCTGCCTTCTATTGATGTTAAAGGCCTGCTGGCTTTTCCTATGGGAATGTAAAGATACTCCGATGCAGTCCAAGATAAAGATGGAATTAGGGAGTTTGTGCACTTGCAGGTCAATAGCCTGTTGTATTTAAGCATAATTGAGCGTCTATTACTTATTTAGACATATTTAAGGTCAAGTGTCCTGTTTAGGTCAATAGCCATTAGGCGGTAATGGACAGCTGAAAGACTACTTTAAACGTCAATTAGGTTGAATCTGAGCCTTCACAGGGGATGTTTGAAAAATTCATCATCACCTCATAGCTTCCAAATAGTCGCTAGCCAGGAGTTTCTGGGGTTTATTCCACTTACAGGTGTAAACATGTCACATTAGCTCACAGCTTTTCTCTTCTTTTATAGTACCGTGCAGTCTGGAGGATCACAAGCGCTAACACAAGGAAACATATTCAGCTCGCCATTGCAAGATTGCTCATATTTGCTGGTTTTATGCAAACATAAATAGCGGCGACATAGATTATTACTATCAGGGTATTTTGGCGGCTGCCTTCAGCAACCACTTGGCACTCAGTGTTTTCTGAGTTTGGGAGATAGAGCCATAACTTTGCTATTTGGCAGCAATGCAATTCACATAACAGGCAGAAAGAAATTAATACATATTTTTATTTTCTTCCACCATAATATTGCACTCCATAGACATAGACTTTCAGTAACTGCTTGCAAATTACAAATTAACAAAAGTTGTTCACATAGTCATGAACAGGAATCTGCAAATCTAAATAGAGCCTATATTCCAATGATGGATGATTCAAATTAATTGAATGCTGTGGAAATGTACATTATCTCAAATGCATCTTGCTGCTATGCTAGATAACTTTTATTTCCTGTATAAACTCCCTGTCAACTGCCCTTAGGTCAGCGGGAATGGATGTAGTCACTCATGGTTCATGGACAAACCTGCTGTCTTTCCCGTCACCGTGGACAACATTTTAGAACAGAGCACCACTAGTTTGATAGAATAGAACAAATGGCAGAAACAGTATTGATTGCTTCCTTAAATTTCACATTTAGTAATCCATATTCAAGTAAGAAATTGCTACTGTTAGTATGGTCTGTAAATCTGTAAGCAAATGCATACATCAGTAATCCATGCTCTTTCTCGTAGTTCCCACTCATGAAGCTCTTAGCGTAAGTTCAAGAAGGAAGACAATGGCTTTTGCTTTCTAGCTCTCTTTACACACTGGGTCTCTGCCTCACAATTGTTATCCAATCAACATGTTTGGTTATCTGTGCAGGCTTTCTGTCAGCCAATGGCCTTGCTTGTCAGATGGTATTTAATCTTGCCTGCCTGATATGTCTCCTTGCTGTCATTTCAGTGTCATTTCACGCTGGGTTGCACTGCCAACCTCACCTCGTTTTTCACGTCCACATCAGAAGGCAATAAAGATCCAGAAGAGGTCCTTGAAGTTCTTGAGTTGCCTCTGTTTCCAACCCTCGCCGATTGGCCTATCAATAAGCTCAAACTGGTGACTCCGGCCCTTCGACCCATTTTTCCAAGTCCTTCCTCAGCTTTCATCCCTCTAACAATATGTGATTTCCGATCTATGTTTTCATCCAGATTTTATTAACTATAAATCAAACATTGCAAGGTTGGAATGGCTTTCTCGGTTTCTAGCCAAAAGTACTCTAGCTATTCATTTAGAATAGGCACAATAACGATTGGGTCACTAGTTTTCCTCTGCCTTCTCCTCATACATCAGGCCTGATTAGTCCTCCATACTTGCTGCTCGAGTTCTTGAGCCCTAAATGTTGGTGAGTCATCACGGTGGTAGTCTTCTTAAGCACTTATATTCATTGTAATTTAGACTTGCATCCATCAATGTTTTCAATTCATTTGGCCCAGTATTGTTTCTTTATAATTAGACTTACATGAGCTAAGGACCCAGTCCATTTTGGTCCTCCACTAAGTGTTTTTATCATCATCCCTCCCATCCATCAGCCAATGACCCAGTCCATTTCAGTCCTGTTTAAATGTGTTGTCTGCATCACTGTCATTATCCCAACATCTGACCTGTGTAACCACTATGCATGCTTTCAGAAATGATTGCGTCGACATGGTGGCAGGAATTCGATTTCACAAGAGATGTAATGATCCACTGTTCCCAAGCCTGTTTAGTAACCCAGCAATAAAGTTACTATTTAACGGCATTATGAAGGCCTTTCCCTGTTTACTGGATACTAGAGCATCTATGCCCATCTAAATCTTGCATCGGATGTTGGAAGTACTCTGAAAGGGTATATTTTTATCTTATATCGATTCCCTCCTCGGTTCTGTTTTCCTGCTAGCTTTCTGTGGGTTCTTAAGATGCTGTGAATTCACTTCCACAACTTTTCCACAACTTTTATTCCCTCTTGAGATGTCACTTTTTACAATTTAACATTTGACCCTGTTTTTTTACTCTCCCTGTTTCTCAAAGATTTCAAAGTTGAGGGGGAGTTGCTCTATAGCGATTGCACGTATTAACTCTGTATTTTGGTAAAGTCCATGGTCAATTTTCTTAAACTGAGGCCCATCGCTGATACCTCTTCTCTTTTACGCCTCCCTTCAAAACCTGTCTAAAGCCTAGTATTAATCCCATCTCACCACAGTCCTTAAAAGGTGTAATCTATCTCCTCAAAAAATATTCTGGGCCACCCTTTTAGAATTGGTGCTGCTACCTCGGCAGCTATGCAGAGAATATCTTCAGCATCTTCTGAAACAATTGGGTTGCTAGTCCTCCTCTGCTTTCTCATTATATAGTTGGATTGATCAGTCGTCTGTCCTTGCTGCCCGGTAATCTCTCAAACTACGAGTGTATTGTTGGCTGGTGAGGTTCATGCATTTAACCAGTGCCTCTGATTTTGTACACCACCATTATTTGATCAAATTCCTCCATTCATTACTAGTTCACATGTAGTTCATTTTATGTTTTGCTGACCTACATCTACCAGTTCTTATTTGGTTTACTAACCTACATTCTACAGTTCATATTTGGTTTACTGACCTACATCTTCCTGTACATATTTTACACTTTACTGGCCCTCATCAACCATTACCTATCCTATCAGCATTGAAAAAGATCTAATTGTAAATCTGATAATTGATGCCAAAGTTGTCTGCTACTATCTTTCGTATTTAAAGATCCTCCTATTGTTATTATTATCCAGTTATTGTAACTTAACTTCTTGGGGGTAACTCTCTTTGGGGGATCCTCGGAATCTCATTAATTTATAGGATTCCATCCCCTATCAATTGTCTCCTGCAACAGGGTCAACGCCAAAGATCTTCTAATATATTGTAATAAATGTTTTTTGCGCATCACCTTTGTGTCCCTGATTGAAATTAAGCTCTTAGCATACATTCACAATCACTTTCTAGCTCTCTCTCACACTGGGTCTCCGCCTCACGATTGATTATTTGTGCAGGCTTTCTGTCAACCAATGGCCTTGCTTGTCATATGGTTAAACTTGCCTACCTCCTTGCTGTCATTACATAACCTCTACCAACACAAGTCTGGAGTAGTATATTTATGATAGAGCCTGCAGAAATTACTCATGGCCATGTGGAATGACATATAACATATAACATTACTAGAAACATGGTGCAGCACGACTACAAGGGAAACACAGTAATGGATAGGTTACACTCTGACGCTTGCAAGCTGTAAATTATTAACATCAAGGTTAATAATTTTGCAATGGCACATCTTAACAGACCGTGTTTTCAATCATTCATGTGTTAGCAAGGCATTTGCCAAAAGACCAGATGATCATGATAAATAGAGCTGATGGGCCTATGTGCTGTTTTAGGTAACTCTGTTCTGTACATACTTGTATATTTACAAAACAGAAAGCAGACGACAACATAAAACTAGACCAAGTCCTCAATTAAATTCTCAGCAAGTGGGCCGGCTAAACTTAGGCCTGTGAAAAAAATATATTGAGATGAATCTAGGAGACAACAACAAACCAGATGGGGAATGAATAGAATAGCATAGCATAGCATAGAATAGAATAGAATAGAATAGAATAGAATAGAGATTTGGTGGTTTGTTTGGTTCTTATAATATGCCTGCTTCATATTAACCTTTTACTTTTTATCATATCAACAAACTCATTTTAATATATATGTCATAACAAATACATACACAGAAAGCAGATATTGAGAATATGTATGATATATTTTGTGATGTATTTGACTATGAGTACACATACAAAAGTTGCAAGAAATGGTATCTCAACCGTTTGAATTACCTGCATTCCTGCATAAATAGCTCTTAAAATATGGTCTGCTCTTCATCTAAGTCATAATAAATAAATACAATGTTATTCAACAAATAACACACAAATCTGCCCTGGTCAAAAGAAATTTGAGAGGACCTCCAGAGAAGAGTCATCAGGCTGGAAAAGGCTGGAAAAGCATTTCCAAAGACTTGAGCCTCCATCAGTCTACAGTCAGGCAGCTTGTATACAAATGGAGAAAATTCAGTACCATTGCTACTTTCCCTAGGAGTGAAGTCCAGCAAAGATCACAGCAAGAGCACACTGCATAATGGTCAAGGAGGTGACAAAGAATCCTAAGGTAACAGCTAAGGATCTGTAGGCATCTCTTTAACTGTCTAACATCTGTGTCCACCAGTCTACAATGAGAAAAACACTAAACAAGAGTGGTGTTCATGGGAGGATACCAAGGAGGAAACCACTGCTCTCCACAAAAAACATTGCTGCCCATCTCAAGTTTGCCACAGTAAGTAGTTCCACAAAGTTACTGGAACAATGTTCTGTGGACACATGAGACAAAGATTGAAGTTTTTGGCCAAAGGGCACAACGCTATGTTTGGGGGAGAAAAAAACACTGCAAACCAACAGCAAAACCTCAATCAAACCATGAAGCATGGTGGATGGAGCATCATGGTTTGGGGGTGCTTTGCAGCCTCAGGGCCTGGACGGCTTGTAATCACTGAGGGAACAATGAATTCCAAATTGTTTCAGGAAATTCTACAGGAGAATATCAGGGTAATGGTCGATGATCTGAAGCTTAACAGAGGTTGGGTCATGCAGCATGACAAGGGATGACCCTGGAGAGGAGATCAGACCTGCTACCCATGTGGACTGATGAACAGTTGAAGATTCACCAAACCTCTCACTCATGGCTAATTCAGAAATTAATGAACTTTGGATGTGCAAGTCAGATAGGCTTCCTGGGTCCCGAGAAAACTGGGGGCATGAAACTAGCTAAAGAGTGGGTGAAGGGCACTGTTACCTCTTACCCCTACCTACAATTTGGTGTAGCTGATAATGGTTTGTTGTCTTGTTTGTATAAAATAGTGCATGAGTATGTGTGTAAATTATTAATTAATGTATTTATGCACCTTTACTGCACTGAAAGGCGATGGTAGCATCATATGACGTCATACTGAGCTGCGCTCCGGTACCTCGACTTCCCGTTATCACCCCCCTCCCTTCATTATGAGCTCTGCCGCTTCATGATTTACTTCATGAAGCACTGACAATGACCCCAAACACAAAAGCAAATCTACAACAGAAGGGCTTAAACAGAAGAAAATTCTCATTTTGGAAGTCAAAGTCCTGACCTTAACCCTATTGAAATGTTGACCTGACCTGATGCAAGCCGTTCATGCAAGACATTCCAGAAATAACAATGAACTGAAACAGTTGCAGAGGAATGATTCAAAATACCTCCTAACTGTTGTGCAGGTCTGATCAGCAACTACAGGAAACATTTGACTGAGGTTCTTGCTACTAAAGGAGGTTCCACAAGTTACTAAATCTCGTGGTTCACATACTTTTTCCAATCCAAGCTTTTAATATTTGAACAATATGTTCAACAAAGACATGTAAAAGTAAAAGAAAGTGTATTATTTGTGAAAACACATTGTGTTCCTCTATTTGTATGACTTAGATGAAGA
>CABFOQ010022119.1:0-14108 GCA_900660455.1 Gephyroberyx darwinii | reverse complement strand
CTGAGTTTGGAAAACAACAGTCTGCAAAAAAATACTGAAATGATCATAAAAGGAAAATACAATTCAAGTAGACATGACAAAACCATTTGATACAGATACAATTTGGGGTTTTTCTAGGAAAGCATAGGGATGTACAGTAGTGGGCCATATTGATTTCTGCAGTGGCATAGCTGACGGAAAATCACTGAGTTGTTGGAGTGAGTGAGGCGATGCTTGCTGGCGATGAGGTTGGCACTTCTACAGCAAGGTTATATAGTGTACGCTCTAACATATACAGCCTACAGCAATTTTAGGTTTTTGGAGTGATAGCTTTATTTCATAAATAAAACGCTGCTACAATAATTATTCTCAATAATCATAAAAACGCATCAATGTCATAAGGCAGTGAAAGTAAAAGGTTTGCTTGCCGCACACAGGGATTCAGCGTGCAGGTGGGTCGAGAACCATTTTTTGTGTTACACTTTTCTGTGTGATCTTGCCATTATTTGATAATGCAACATTGCGCCCTTCTCATGCAAAATGTATTTTTTTTTTTTTTGCAGGTGATGGGTGGGACTAGTGGCGAGCTGCAGCATTTGGAGAGTAGGAGCCGTCTAGTCTTCTGAGAGTCCCGGCGTAATATGTGGAATCCTGGCTGTCGGACGTCGTGAGGTTGAGTCCTTGAATAGAGAACAGCCCTCAGCCTTATTCCTGGAGGAGCAGAGAAAACAGCAGTTGGTACATACTGTGTATTTACTCACTTCCCAAACCTCCACTGCCGTAGCGCACCACGCCTCGCAGTGCGTCACCGGAGACAAACACTTGGAACATGAGCCCAGAGAAAGGTCGTGGTGGCGTTTTGCCCCCATGAACAGATGCAGCGAGGGCCACGAGATACAGAAATGCACAGAGATACACACAGGCTGCCTGGGTACCTGCTGGCTACAGCTAACCTGCTAGCAATGCTATCAGTGTCGTGTTGATCAGTTCCTACCATTCTGTTGACAGCAGACAGACAAATATGGAAAAGTCAACACGGCTAGCATCATAGCTAGCTAACAAAATACAGAATTTATCAACAAATCAAAATCGTCTGTCTCATTTTCCCTTTTTTTCCCTGTACCTGCTTAGCCCCGCCCGCCCCGCTCTGTGTGTATCTACAGTGGTAAGAGACAAGCATCCAAATGACCACAAAAACTTTTAGTAGTATGTTAACGGGGCTACTCAGCCATTCTGACAGGCAGACGCAAGACAGCACTGCACACAGGGCTGAGAGCAAGGCCGCGGAAATAAAGCCAGCCATTCCCAACTGGTGAGTCACGCAAGTACACACATGCACGCACGCACACACACACACTCATTCCAAACCCTGAACCTCGGGTTGTTTTACTCCAAAGCTAATGAAATAATAGGCTTGTGTGCCAAAAGGTGATTTAGTATCAGTTCAAATGCTGAGAGTTTCCAGAGAAAAAGAAAAAGGGAGGCGGGGTTAGAGCATCAACGGGGCGATGCACGGTGGTCGAATGGAAGGAGAGGCTCCGCGGCCGCCGTAACCCCGACAGTACCGCCGACAGGCAAGTCCAAACACAAATGTTTGCGTTTGCAAAGGAGGGTAGACAAACTGCAACAGGAACAGCCGACCTATTTTTTTCCCCCACACAGGCTGGGAGTTGCACGCTCCGGTCGATTTACAAGTCCCTTGAACCTTTTAGAAAATTTCAAGGAATGCGCAGATGTCCTGGGAAGATGCGTTTTTTTTATAATGTTTCAAGGACATCTGAAAATATCTTTTCTTAGAAAGGAATGTGTCTTGCTCGGCTGCCACACGGTTATCACGACCAGAGTAACTACATTAATGATTTCTATACTTTTTAGTCTTAGGGGTTCGGTTTGTTCTGCTGGAGCTGACCACACTGAGAATGAATGCACCCATAAGGCGTAAGGCGCTTTGGATAAGAGCAGGGATGTTTCATTTGTGGAAGAGATGAAAAAATATACAAATATAACAGATTTTTGTTTGCCTTGTGGTGATCAGCCCGGAGGTCATGTTTTATCCACCATCACTGGATCAGAGCATCCAACAGGGGGCGTTAGGGTGTATTATTGTCAGAGGTAGGTTGGGAAATAACCCTGGAAGACCTCTGTGTACACAAGATCAGATTTCAGTCAGTATGGATGACGAACCCAGAGCTCTAGCAGGAGGCCGAGCTGGTTCAGCTGGTATTTCATCAGCACTGACTGTGCCTATTGTAAGACTACGCCTTGTTGACAAAACAGTGCATTGTCATTTTGTGTGCTGGGTGTTGTCATTACATTACGCCGTACAATACACGTGGACGCAGATTTTTTCTACACGATTTTTTTTTGTACTTGTCAAAATAAATGTCAAACTTCGGGGCTTGATTTGGAGACAAGGAAAGATTGCACATCGATGTACAATGTGATCTGTAGTGCAGAGTATCATATTTTTTAATGATGAATTTTGACCTAAATAAAGTATTACGGTCTCTGCTGTCTGAAGTAATGGTGTGACATCATCAACACCAAGCCACAAGTACTCGCCGAGTAAAAGGGACCATGTTTCCCTCCAGCAGGGGGGAGTGTTGCAACCGAATTACTAGTGACTGCACGAGACAGCCAGAAGCATTACTGTCAAGGTTTTTTAAAGCCTTGTCATTATAGGTCGAGACTGAAATATCCGGTCTGTGCACGTGCACACACACACACACACACCACACACCACACACACACACAAGTTGACCTTTCCCTGCTGGGGTAGTGGAGTTGGGATGACGACAGCATGATGCATCGGCTGTTAGTGCTACAGAAGCAGGGCTGTCTGTACCAGTGAGAGGAAGTGCTGATGGGAAAGCAGCATGCCGAGAATGGAGACCAGCTTGCAAGCTCAGCCCGACCACAACCAGACCAGACCAGACCAAACCGGACAGGACCAGGACTGGGACCTCATTCTCTTACCTGGGTCAGTCCTCCCCCTCCTCTGGCGTGATCTCTGTCTCTTTATGTACCACTACTTTGGTCACTGACATGTCAGGATGCTGTTCTTTAGCCTCCTTTATGGCCTGAGCCAGAGCCTACACATGGGAGTGCAGTGCCAGGAGGGGCCACCAGGGGGAGACAGAGAACGGGGTAGGGTGGGTAGGTGGGGTGGGGGTGGGGATGTTGGATCGTAAGTCAGTATGCCAACAGGGCAGCCACTATTAGTCACATGTGTAATACTTGCAATATTTGTTAAAGTCACACCACATGTTAATAAGACTGTAAAACGTCACGTTAAGCCACATGTATCACGTCTATGATGTATTACATGTCTATATGATGTATCACATGTCTATATGATGTATCACATGTCTATATGATGTATCACATGTCTATATGATGTATCACATGTCTATATGATGTATCACATGTCTATATGATGTATCACATGTCTATGAACCTAGCATTGTGCAGGGAAAAGATAAGTTAAGGCCCTGGGGGGACAAGGTCACTGCTCTGTGTTTTACTTTATCATGATCATCATACAAATACAATCAGACAGTACAGACACACAGAGAGGAGGGGGAGAGAGAGAGAGAGAGAGAGAGAGACAAGCAACACAGAGGAAGGAAGAGAAACCGTGTAGGGACCTGATCATGGTCGATGTCTGAATCTCCTGTGATGACAATTCTTTTCTCGATTCTCGTCTCTGAGATTCCTCCTTTCACTGTCTGACCAGCAGAGAACAGAAAGAGGATGCAAGTTAATCTACACACTCACATACACACACACACACACATATGTATATATCTACACATACATATATGAATGGATAGTCAATAGAAGTCAATAGAAGGTAAATATATATATGTGTATAGTTAAATGCAAAAGTATTGGGACAGTTGTATCAAATAGGTTGTTTTCCCTCTGTACTAATACATTTGTATTTCAAATCAAACTATTTATTTCATGCGTTTGTTTTTTTTAAAACAGACATTGAACTATATTACAACAATGCCATTCAATGAGTCAAGTCCCCCTATTTCAAGTCAAGTAATGGGACAAATGACCATCAGCGGTTTCAAATCTCACAGGTGTACCATATTGGAAAGCTGTGAGTGTCAGGGCTTATATCCTTTCAAGTGTTTGTAGAGTCTAATTTATAAGATAAAAGGTGGAAGAGAACTGCAGATGAGGGCTCGAGAGCTGAGCGTGACAACCGAGAAGGCTGTTGTGAGGATGAAAGAGAAGAAAAAAAATCAATTAGAGCTGTTGCAGATTGTTTGTTCATTCCCACGTCAGCAATATGGAAGTACTCATCCCTTTGGTATAAACCGATCACAGACCGGGCCGGGCTGGTAGACACGAGCGTGCGGTGAACACTTTGGAGCTGCCAACACGTGAAACTGCCTCGTGCAGCTTTCACATTTTTGCGAAAATGTGATGACACAAGTATTTCAGGCATTAAATCTGGTTCGTCACCCCCCCCTTTCTACCGGTGGAAATGTATTAACAGTGTGCAGCGCTGCGTACATGTTTGCTAGGACCTTTACTAATGCATGTCACGAGTTATAAAATGTTACTGCAAACCTTTGGGAATGTAGGTCAGAGAGGGGGATGATATCTTTACGGCAACAGTACCATGAGACTGTGCTTGAATTTTTCTCAGGCCAAGTGGTGTGTAATAGGCCATGTCCCTATACTACACGGACACTGACTCCCCCCTTCCTTTCCCCGCTGCTCGCCCACTTCTTCACATCTTTCAAAAAATCGGGCGGTGGGCTTAAGGACGACCCCTGACCTTTGTGATGTGTGTAGTCATCGTGGTGCTGGTGGTTTCCGAGGTGATGGTCTGAGCGCTCAGCAACACCCCGGGGTCTGCGTCACCATTGGTGTCAACCTGTTGGTAATCAGACATTTTCAAAAAGGACATTCGAGTTTTGTACAGTCATTGGATAACGTCAAACGACACCAAACAGATTTTTTAGAGCGCTAACCAAAATATTTCTTACCCAAGGTGAAACACATCACCTCTACCTTTCTTCATGCATTTTTTTTCCATCTTTCAAACTTGTGCAATAGGTACAAAAAGGCTCAAAGGGTTTAGGGTCCTATTATATTTTTAGGAGTATATAGGTCAGAAGTACCTCTGCTGCCTCATAGGTGATGGTTTTAGTCTCTGTGTGGATCACAGGCACCTCTTTGGTACACAAGTCTCCCTGTAGCACCACTTCAGGACTCTGGCACAGATGAGTACAAACAGAGAAGAAAGATGAGTAAATGTGTTCAATATGATGACAATTTAGGTGTTTTTTTGCATCTGAAATTCACAACATTGTGGTAGGTGTGTTGTTAACTGTGCAGCTTTGTTCTTAAAATAGCCCCCGCCTCCACAGCACCGTTATAATCACATTGACACAAATAAATGCCACATGCTTATGAACTACGCCAGCGACGGTCATTTAAGCGCTTAAATTTCTAAACCAGCATGCAGTCATGCATTAGGGTCCTTAATTCAGTGAAGGAGACGATACTGAAGTAGTGTACTGGCCATGAGGAGAATGCAAATCACAAGGTTTCCATCAAGTGTGTGCGCCATTTCATAGGTTCCCTGATCCGCTCAGTGACAAACAGTGAAGTAAGCAAGTTGAGATGCTTTTGATTTTTGCCCTTGATTATTAGTGGCAGATTGTGCCGGCCAGAGGGGAGGGTAGTGGTGAGGTTACAGGCCCAAGGCGGAGGCCCCCTGGAGCCGGCGTAGGGTTACCTCCGACCGAGGCATGGCTGGAGGTGCTTGGACCTCTGGGCTGCACGGCTTAGTCTCGGTCGTTTCTTCTAAGCTGGACTCTTTGTTCTTTATTTCGTCTTTCTTCAATGCTTCAGCCTGGACCATTTGTTCTTCCTCCACGTCTTCATCTTTGTCTTCTGCCCATTTCAAAAGCGGTTCTTCCTCGTCTTCCTGCTGCTCCTGTATCCGTTCTTCATCCAATTCATCTTCGGAGCTGTCCATCTGAGTGTAGTGGTATTTCTCTTTTTCGTAGGGTAAACCTTTTGAGAAGCTCTCTTGGTCTTCATCTTCTGAACCCTGAAAGCCTGAACATCCTTCTTCCTCCTCTTCCTCCTCTTCCTCCTCCTCAACAACAGCATCTTCGAACTCTGTGGGAAACACTTTGTGCTCGAAGTACTGCACCTCAGTGGCGAATTGGACTTGTTTGCCATCTACCACTGTGTGCTCTTCCTCCTTGGCATCTTCTTCATCTGTGGATAACACCACTTCCTGCTCCAAGTCGCTCTCACCTACTTTCTCTTGGTCGTCTTCCTCCTCTGGTGAAGGTAGCTTCTCTTCTTCTCCATAATATTTTGTGTTTGTCATGTTTCCTGGCTCAACAGTAAATCTGGAACATCCATCTTCGTCTTTGACCATCACCGCCTCCCCCTCCACACCTGCATCTTTTCCCTGCTCGTCTATTACCTCCCGACTTTCCCCTGCTGCTGCTGAATTCGGTACTGCAGACTCTGGCAGGCGACCATCTACCTCCTCTGTTGTTGCTAGCTGCTGCATTTCCCTTGTCGACTCCACAGATGCACGGGGTTGAACTCGCTCTTCTGACAGCGCGGTACCTGGAAAACCTATCCTCTCACAAACACCAGAGTCAGCTGCTCTATCTTCTACCGTCTCGCTAAGAGCCTCCGGCGTCGCGGCGTGTCCTAGCTTGGACACCCCAGCGCTATCTGGCTTCATCTCTGCAGGCTCTGCTGGCATTGTTTTGACTGTGAGCTCTGGCTCCTCCACTGCAGTGTGCACTGGCTCGGCCTTCGCAGCCTCTGTGGTTAAGATAATCACCATAGGCCCTGTCAACTCGGCTGGCGCCACCTCCGTCACCGTGGAAACCTCCGCCTTTTCCTCCGGTTCAGCTGATGTCTGTGAATGATAAAAGTCCCATTAGATGCCCGTCTCTGCCATCGCTATCTAAAAATCTCACAGCACAAGGCAGTCTCACATCACACCTGTTAGAGGGAAAGCAGTTATGAGGGATGTGCGGTTCTTTGACGGCAATGACTGTGTACAGCAACCAGCTGGAACTACATGTAATAGGTAGATTTTCATTTAAACCAACACCACTGGTGTGCCTTATTGTGAACTCTATGAAGACCAGAGAGGGAGTGGTCACCTTTTGTGAGGTGGGACTCAGAGAAGACGAGACCCATCCCAGCGTAGACTGATGGGACAGAGGGACAGACAGAAAGAAAGAAAGAAAAAGAAAGCACAGTCAAAAAGGACACACAGTGAACACCAGACAAAGAGAAAACAGGCGAGAGTATGGAAAGGATGGGAAATAATAAATATTGTATGGGTACGATGTACATTCTGTTGTGTACTAAGAATCCTGTTAAATACTTTGATATTAAAGTTGAACACATCTAAAAACTTCAAATGACGATCCGGTTTTAGAAGTAGTGTAGCCAAAAGGAGCAAATTTCCAGTAATTTGTATTCCAAGCACTCTTCCTGAAGAAGACTTTAACATCTTTTCAACTAGAACCCATACAATTGTTCCTGTTAGCTGACTTGTTACAGGGCCATAGGGGATTTTGGAGAGTGAGGTGGGGAAAGCTGCAGCGGTGGCACAGAGCCAGAGCTATGAAGTCATTGCTTTAGTGGGACTGATAACAGAGCTGAAAGAAAGGATGGTGCTGCTGAGCAAAACGGTACAAACAAACCTTTCCTTCCCTCTCAACTGTTGGAGCCAGCTGGTAAGGTAAGGTAAGCTGTTTAGCCGTCAACAAACTCAAGCAACCCGAAACACTTGTATCAAAAAGAAGCAGAGCACTTGATTGCAAAAGAAACCTGCGGCTTGGCAAGTGTAAGAGTAAACACTGGGTGTTTAGGGACCATTAGCCATGCAGAGCGGTTGATTACATTGTTGTTAAACTGGTTTGGGTACTGCTGGAGGGAGGGTAATGGGGATAGGCTGCACATGGAGGTGGTGGTGGGGATGTGGAGGGGAGTAGTCAAGACCTAGTTGGTGTTTTTCATACAGTACCACTGCTAGGGATGTAGTTGAGGATTCAGTAATTTGAGCAGTGGTCAGGCTCGACTTTGATTGCTCCGTCTGGACCTCCTCAAAGGTGAAGAATTCTGCTCTCTGTTGGAGCCCGTCAAAAGTCTTCATGCTCTTGACTTCCTTGGTCGACACACTGAGCTCTGATCCCTCTGTCTTCATCACTTCAGAAACCCACGAAGCCGTGGCCTTCTTAGGCGAGTCGACAGCTTTAATGGGAGTCATCTCGACCTGTTTGGTCTCCATCTTCGGACTCGTCTTGTCCGTTGTGGTCTTGGAATCTATCCCGATGGTCTCATCTTCTTCGATGGTTGGTAAATCTCCCTCTTCAGAGGCAGAGAGGAATTCGCTCTCCTCAGTTTCTGCAACAGGCTCCCCTTGTTCAGTATCAGCCTCTCTACCGTCGGTGTTCATCTGGTCCTCTGCCTCCTTCAGGATGATGAGAGTTCCCCTCTTGTCGCTGATGGCCTGGGACACCTCCTGTCTGACGGCTCCGGGGCTGATCTTTATCACAGACTTCTCCGACAGCTCCCCCCGGGAGTCGGGGGTCTTCTCCTCCGCCTCCTCCCTGAGGTTCCCGTCGGAGAAGACGTCGTCGTCCATCGTGGTTGACAGACTGATCTCGTGAGGCCCCGAGGAGGTGGCCCCATCTGTTACGTTACTATCCACCACGTATTTCACCACATATCTTGCCGCCTGGGGAGACACTTGTCTTATTGAGACTGGGCCGTTCGAGTTAATACACAGAGACACACAAGAGAAACTACAGATATAAGAGAGAAACACTTACACTGAGCTCCATAAGTGTTTGGACAGAGCACCGTTTCAACTATTATCATAGAACTACAAGAGTCGTGTAATACGTGATATATATAAGACTTATTAACATCAGATATGACTTTTAAAAAGGGCTGACCATGTCCAGAAAGGATTAAAGTTCTTGACATGTCTGAACACGACTAAAGATTATTGCTGAAAACCTGCACTTGTACCTCAGAGCCATCATGTCCCTTCACATCCAACAAGCTCCAAAATATCAAACACTGTGCCAGTGTCCAGATGCATATGGAGCTCTGCAGATACAAATACAAAGAGCAAACCACAGCAATGCACCAAAAAAAACCTGGTTTAAGTGACAAACAAGCGTGCAGCAGCTTACCTCGGCGGCGTTCGCTTCTAGTTCCTTCTTCGTCTCGTCACCCGCAGGCTGCTCTTCGTTAGTCTGGAGAAGGAAAAAACAAAGTGTCACAGAGAGCAAGACGGACATCGGACAGGACGCGTCCGGCGTGGCCATGATGGCAAGTTCCCATGAAAGAAATCTGTATCCCAAAAGCTCCTCATCTTTTTAATTTCAAACGCTTTTCCATGCTTTCATTCATCTTCAAAAGACTGTTGTTAGCGCTGCTCATTCATCCAGCGTGATCTCATCAGATTACGCTGCACAACACAAGCGAAGGGCAGGATGAGAAGCGATAAAACTGCTTCTATCTCCAGCACATATATTAATGCCAAGGTGCAGAGCAATCATACCACTGAATAATGACTGCACCATCCATTACCCAGACATAGTATTCCATTACTCAGCTACTGATGACACAGTGAAGACATACAGCAATATTGGCAGAGAGACACAGACGCAACGGATTGAACGTGCAATTTTATTCACGCACAAACTCTGGATGACTTTACATTGTTTCATTTCCTCCATATTATCATGTAATATCCACTAGACCTATCCTAAATATAGAGTATATCGCACTAGTCCCACTAAGAATATAAAGTATAATGCACTAGACCAGTAAAGGATAATTCCGGTATTTTTAAACCTTTTAAACCTTTAAACATATTATGGGGTCTAAATGACTAATAGGTACAAAACATTTTGGAATTGCTCCAGTAGATCGCCTCAGCCGGCAGTCGCGAAATGGGCTGCTATGGCTGTTGCGGGCCACTGTGCCCGATCAAAGTACGTCCACTAAAACTTCTTGTTTTTGCCACTGACAGACTCAGATTGGTATTGGAAGTGTCTGACAACATTATGGAAAGGATCGCTACAGAGATAGACCTTTGTTCAACCAGAAACAGAAGTCTCGCTCAAGGAGAAGATGAGGTGAGTTGTTGCAGGAAGAGGTTAAATAAAGGTTTCTGGTTGAACAAAGGTCTATCTCTGTAGCGATCTTTCTGTAATGTTGTCAGACACTTCCAGTAACAATCTGAGTCTGTCAGTGGCAAAAACAGGAACTTTTAGTGGACGTAATTTGATCGGTCCACTTGCCCCTGCCGATTACGTTGCAGCCATAGCAGCCTGTTTCACGACTGCCGGCTGAGATCTACCGGAGTAATTCCAAAACTTTTTGTACCTATTGGTCATTTAGACCCCAAAATATGTACAAATAGGGCCCAGGTTTAAAAATACCGGGATTACCCTTTAATGAATAGAAAACATAATGGATAGAAAATACACTGCACTAGATCCATTACGAAAATACCCTGAGTGTGACTACGCTAGCGTGTGTGTATGAGACTCCTTGGTGATGTCATGCGTCACACACACACACACATGCTGTTAATTAGTCTGCCGTGGACTGCAGCTTACATCCTGAGGGTGCAGCGGCTCTATCATGGGTGCCTCGTCCGCTTTGGGTGAGCGGGCAGGAGACGAGGAGAGTCTCTTCTCCCATTCGGTCATGCCCGGGGTGCCGTCGCCCGTCTCCAGGAAGGAGCGCTTCAGCTCGCTGATGTTGCTCTGGTGCTTGACCAGCTCCACGAGAGGTTCGGTGTCCTACAGTAGCCGATCAATCACGATACAGGGAGATGAGGGCCAGGAGCGCCGCGGAGGGAACGGCAGCCATGCTTTTGAGTATGCTACGGTAGCTTGCCAATGAACAATGGGGGGGGAAAGATTCGGGAGGCGTAGCGTGCAGCTGATACAACCATTTCTGAAGAACGGTCTAAAACAGAAAGCCCTCAATCAACTGCAGTCTACATCTCCTGATTCTTTATGGCGTTTATTGTTCATGTTGTGAGGTTGTGCAGGCTACCTGTGCAGCGGTGCACATCCTACACTTAGCTTGCATATACAGCAAAATAAAGGCAAAAAGGTCCATCTGTGTGGCGGCGTAACAAACACAGTAGCTAGGGCTTAAATGCTAAGGGAGCATTTAGGACCAGCCTGGTTTCATGCATGGTATTATGGGTTTAGTCTGCAAACCTCGCCTCAATTAAATCTTTGTTATTGCTTCATCACTCACAGAAATGAGTTTGGATACCCACAGTAAAGTCACTCTGTCCGGTAGTGTAATAATGTAATAATCACTCCAATCCACACAGCGAATCCAGAAAAAGTATCTAATACTGACACAGCTACTGCTGAGTTACTGGATCAGTCCGGTTACTGTTCATACCAAAGTACCTGCATGCATATTTGCATCATGCATTGTTTTTTTTACCAACCTCTAGCATCAGATTACTATGCCTGATAAAAACGTTCTCCCCTTTTACTCGTCTTATGAAACTATACTGGAAAGACAAAAGAGGGGAGAGGAATTAACAGCTTCAGTTTGCTATCTCATGTTAAAGTTGTACCGTTTCATTTGGAGAGAACAGGACCTTTGTCTTTTACTGCTGTGTAAGTAAACTCACTGGAGAGTTATTGCACCATAAACGCACACAAAGAAAAACCTGCATACTGTAAAATCCATTTGATTCTTCAAAATAAGAGAAGCAGCAACAGAAACCTGAGAGTCATTCCACCATTTACAAACAAAAGCATTCGAGACATGAGCTGGAATGGTACGTTTAGACGCAGCGGCGGCTCGGCAGCAGTTTGTGAAGTGAATTTTGGGAATAACTGAACGGTCAAGTCTGGTGTGTGAGGTGACGGTGTGTGTGTGTCAACAGCAACAGGCAAGGCGGGGAGATGGCACAATGTACGGATAAGCGTCTGGGTAGCTCAGTGCATCCGGTGGTGGTGTGATGCAGTGAGCTGGGCCACGAAGCGAGCCCAGTGTACCTGAGTCCGCATCTCAGAGTCTTCGTCTGCCTCCGACTGACAGCAAGTAAAGAGGAAAGAGGGTGAGACGAGGAAAGGGATCGATAAAAAACAGACAGGTAGAAGAGAGGGGAAGGGTGGCAGGTAGAAGGATTTAGTACAAGAGACAGAAAAAAGTGGGGTATGGGAAATCGGAAGACACAATGAAGGATATTGCAGAGAATAGAAAACGTGAGAGAAAACACTGTGTGCACTTTATATAAAAGAGATCAAAAATAAGGGATCATCAGTACAAACAGGATGCAATGCATGCTTCACATGCAGGACGTCATCATCTATAATTTCTTTCAACATGAGCATTCCTCCTATGACTCAGCGTCACTTTATTTCCTCTTTTCCATCAATACTTCTCTCTCATGCTTTAAAACTCTCAGGTTTTCCTCCAAGTACAAACCTCTGTGGCGGTCATGTCCTCGTCAAAGGCAAAGTCAGTTTGCTCGCTGTCGGTCTGCTTTGTCGAACAGACCAAAACCGTTCCGATCGGCAAGCAAGAAAACGAGAGAACCCAACTTGTGAAATTTCGAAAAAAAATGCATTTCTTTTTCAACAGTGAGTCTTCATAACCACAAATGGGAAGAATGGAAATGCACTGGCTGGTTTTGTAAGCTAGTCGGGATCAAACAACGCTCAAGATAAGGTTAGCAAAAGAACAAAAAGAGGCAAAAGAAAAGCAAGCAAGCAAAACAGACTCAGAGGAAGTTGAAACCTTAGGTCAGTCACTTTAACATCTAAGATAACATCAGAGTTTGACTTGGGATTTGGAACGGCTACATCCTGTTCTGTAGGCGTCGAAATTCGGTCCAGGTAGATAACACTGGACGAACAATCATTTGAGTCGCTGATTTGGTTGATGAACAGTAACCTGACTTTCAGGCCCCCCCCTCTTCTCCATGCAAGATGACACTAGGGATGATTTGGGCGCCTTAAACTGCCACAGTCTCTCTGCATCACAGTATACATTACACTGCCAGTTATCTGTGATACAAAAGGAAGTGTTGCTGGAGGGGAAAATCACAACATGGCACCACAGCCGCTTCCCTGAAAAGCTGGGGGCCTTTTTTTTTTTGGGAGCAGAAGTACAATTTAATTGACTTATCTTGCTTTATGCGGCTTTGCTCGAGGCAGATGGCGATGCGGAGAGACTGACTTGACTGGATCTGTGCATGAGATGTAAGTGGAAGTGTTTCCATGCAGCTGGTGTTGATGTTGTACCGTAGCAGTGAGTCTACACTAAGAAGCCGTGGATGTAGATGATAACACTGAGATGGGTTAGGCACAAAGCTACACTGTCCTTACATATGGGGTGAAGGATTAGTAACTGGATGACTTCAAATCCGCATCATCTCTAGTGTAAATGTTGATAGTTCTTTCATTAAAGCGTGACAGTGATATTATCGAGTTTAAAACTTCAGCTTGCGTGCAGATTCAGTAAAAACTAGAGTAGAGAGTAAATCACTCCCCAATGGCGCTCGTTTTTTTTTTGTGTCTAACCCTCTCGTTAACGGTGCAGTGGATACAAGCCAATCCATCAAATAGGAAATGATGAGACTTGCACAATCATCTCTGTGTGCTCTGTGAGGCTGATGAGGATGTGGTCTACAGGATGAGGTCAGGCAGAGATGAGGTTCTGAAAGTAGGAGAACTGACAGACACTGGGACAGACACAGTCTCCAGGTCGGCTCTGGGCCGGTAGAACAGCAGAGCGAGATACGGGACAGGATCGAGGGTTAACTGTTATCATGAACTGTCAATCTAAGCCGGAGGCGGGAATTGGAAGACACAGGCGTATATGCGCACACACCTCCTCTTCCTCTGAACTGTCATGGTCATGGAAGCCCTGGGATATGGAGGCGGTCAGGGAGGCTGCCTTGGGCTCCAGGTAGCAGAGGCACAGCGCCAGGGGGAAGGAGAGGGTGAGGGCGTAGGGCACGGAGAAGGAGGTGGAGAGCAGGAAGAAAAAGATGAAGAGGAAGCAGGGGATGAGTGAGGGCGACTTAATGGGCAGTAGGTTCTGCGCGC
>CABFOQ010022118.1:3332-19281 GCA_900660455.1 Gephyroberyx darwinii | reverse complement strand
CCTAGCCGCCATGGTGGACAAGATAAGACTGAACCGCAAGCTGGATCAGCTCCGCATCACCGTGGGAGTGGACGGCACCCTCTACAAGCTGCACCCTCAGTGAGCAATGATAATGTGCTAGCGCGTCAGCTTTTTCTGTGTATGAAAGGCTCATTTCCCATGTTGCTCATTAAGGTCTTCAGATTTCAAGTATAACTAGGTCCTTGTTGGTTTTCACGGCGCTGAAGCACACTAAAGGTCAAAGTACCAATGTTTTGGGGTTTTTTTTAATACCATTTTGTTAAATAGCAGCTGAAAGTAGGACCATCCAAGTATGTAAACTTGTAGATGAGATACTTGTGGTAGTTTGAAAACATTTCCCTGTCTCTTTCTGTAAACTGGGTGACTGCCTAAGTGGTGTCCAATCATGTGCCATGGAGGGCCAAAAGTATGCAGGTTTTCACTCCAACCAAAGACTACAGCAGGTGATTTCACTGATTAGTTCCTCCTCTCTGGTTGAAGGTGTGTTAATCAGTGAAATCACCTGCTGTGGTCTTTGGTTGGAGTGAAAACTGTCATACTCTTGGCCCTCCATGGCACATGATTGGACACCACTGGCCTAAGGTCACTACCCATAATTAGAAGATGACATGGGTAGAGGTGAACAGAGGCGAGAACTGACAAGAGAAGTGAGGGAGGATATATTTTAGCTACTGGATGTGGTGCATTTAAGTTGGGTGCTTGCTACAACAATGGAGAAAGGAATAAAGCACGGGGTCTTAATTCAGAATAACTGACCAAAAGTACCAATTGAAATAATGAAAAATCATTCGTATTCAAATTACTCCAAATCACTTCAGATTCAGATTCAACTCACATTGAATCTTTAGATGCACACTGGCCCATCTTTAGGAAATTGTTTGGTAAGGCCTTCAAGAGACTGCATGGCTGTCGCTTCGGTGAACGTCAAGAGGTTGAGCAGTGTAATTGGCAACTCAGAGGCAGGTGTATGGTGTATTGGAGACCAGCTCTCTTAAAGGGCCAGTAACTAAATTGAGTAGGCCCTTGGAGCCTTTTGACACATTAGACAGAAAAACAAAAAAAAATTAAAAGCCAAACAATGAAAATGTATCTTCAGGCGTTACTTCAGTCTTGATGCTGGAACAGCCAAGAGTCAACTCAATTCTAAACTTTACTGGAAGCCCGTGTAAGGAGGCTTCATTAAGAGGTAGGAAACCATGTCTAGAATATTTCATTTATTACTGGACAACTGGAATGTTGTTTTTATTTATAGCAGTATGTGTACGTCTAATTTCAGTTACATTGGTGTGATTAGTTGTGGGCGAGTGTCTTGAGTGGAAAATATAATCTTTTACTTGTGTGATGCTGCTACCAGAAGATACTTCACGTCTGCAAATTTTGATTGACATGAGTGTGAGCAAAATGGCGAAACAAATGGCAATTTCAGTCCAATATACTATGAACTCTGTATAGCCTGCAGCCCGGCATGCCCTGGGGATGTACGTCATGCCTGACTTAATCATAATTGCCCCTTGCAGGTAAGGGGCCACTAATCAGACAACTATTCGATGCTAACACATCTTTCTAGTGAGGTCACAGGTCATGGCTGCATTATTTTTTTGATTGCTTCATTTTAATGTCGTCGGTGCCGACGTGTACCACAATGTAGCTTGCTTACCCTTGTGTGTGGTCCTGGCTAGCAGGCCACATTTTTAAGCTATCTGGGGTGCCCGTCTCAAATAAGGTAACCAACCTCGTGTCATTAGCTAAAAGGTGTAGGAACCTTGTGTTTACCTAATTTGTTCACCCAATTTTGAGCATTATTGAGCATTTTATGTTTACCTCTGCTTTTTAGTATACTTTACTGGTTGCATGGGTTGTTGGGTTATGAGAACTTGGAAGCTGGACAATGCATTAGAAAGGCCTCTGGTCCTAAATGCCTGTGTGGCAAACAAATAATGTAAAGGCGTGCTGTCCTGTAACCATTATTATTTATTCCATCTTTACCCTGTCAATAGCTCACCGAGCTACTGAGAGGATTGTGTGGGTTAGTCTGACATGAGTGTTTCTCAGGGGTTGCTCTGGAGTCTAGATTTTTTTTGTTTGTGTTTTAATTCCCTCTTTTTTTTTTTTTTTTTTTTTTTTTTGTACTTGGTACTCAATGACAAAACATGTTTTTCTTCTCTTTACCCGCCCCGGCCCCTTCACCTTCTCCCCAAAGTTTCTCCAGCATAATGCGAGAGACGGTGCGGGATCTGGCACCACAGTGTGAAGTGACTTTCCTCCAGTCAGAAGATGGAAGTGGGAAGGGAGCAGCGTTGATCACAGCGGTGGCATGCAGGATCAGGGACGCAGGGCACCACTGAATCCCCAAGACTGTCAAGGGACGGAAGGGGTGGAGGACACAGAGAACCACAGCACAACTCCAAGGACTGATTTGGTTGGTTACACAGTTACATACCATATCGGCTTGATTATAGGTCTTTTGTACTGTTTCATCTGACTTTTATTTTGCGTGAATTTGTGTGTATGCATTTGTGTTTGTGTAACTGGGTGAGTGAGTGTGTGCATGTCTGCGCAAGAGTGCTTGGTGTGTCTGTGAAACCGATATGTGCATATTTATGGAGTGAGCTGATGTTGAAAAGGGATATCTGAATTCAGTTACAGGAGCACAGTTGAGCCTGCATGCCAGAAGAGATTAAATGTTGTATGAAATGTAACTATTATACTGATGATAGCGGGCCTTGTTTATCAAGCTAGATAAAATCAACTTTGTAGATGGCATGTAAAACATACGATTCTCCTTTAACCAATGAAACTATGTAACCTCTCTGCTTTTAAATTAAGGCGAATTTCTTCTGCTCTCAGCTGGTCCCTGTGACTTAAAGCCTAATGATTTTTAGCTGTGGCCAGTCTGAAGGTCCAACCTGATTCATGTAACACTGTCCCTGTTGTCCCTCTGTATTCATGAAATTTCTCCAAGTCTGGTAGCATGGCAGTAATTTAAAAGTTTCCACTGACGGTAATAAAACATACCTGAAGATTTGTTGTTGTGTTGTCTTGTTGTACTGTAGTCGAGGTAGAAAAGGCTCATATATGGAGTGAGTATGATGCCAATACAATTTACAAATGTTTTTAGTGAGTCACAAATGTGAAAAAAAAATGTGCACAGCAAAACAAAATTTGCATGAATCTCACAAGTACAAATCCTGTCTTGTGAATCTTGAATATGCATTTGTCAATATGCATGCACAGTGTCCATCTTAAATTGTTAAGACACAAAACTTAATTGACAGAAGTGTGAGGAAAATGGCAAAACAAATGGCAATTTCAGTCCGATATACTATGAACTCTGTATAGCCTGCAGCCCAGAGTGGTGCGGAAGGCCTAGCGGATCACAGGAGGTGAGCTTCCCTCCTTCCTGGACATCTACACCCGATGGTGCCTGTCACCCGAGCCATGGACTGTTCTCATTGTTACCGTCTGGCAGAAGATACCGCAGCATCAGGTCCCGTACCAGCAGGCTTCTTTCCTCCCTTTACACAACGTCTCTTGGTTCTGTTGAGTTTGTTCAGAAAGCTGAACTGAGCTGCAGCTCATCTGGTGTTCAACCGCCCCAAGTTCTCCCTCACAACTACACAACTACCCTTCTCCGTTCTCTACACTGGCTCCCTGTAGCAGCTCATCCAGTTCAAGACCCTGGTGCTAGCCTACAGGGCAGTGAAAGGAACAGCTCCTTCTTACCTCCAGGCTATGGTCAAGCCTTACACCCTGCCTGACCACTCCGCTCTGCTGCCTCGACGTGACGGGTTGCCCCATCGCTTCTTCTCTGTCCTGGCCCCACAGTGGTGGAATGAACTCCCCACTGATGTCAGGACAGCAGAGTCTTAGCACTTGTTGATTTGTTTCACTTGTCTTACATGGTTAACTTATTTGTCTTAGCTCTTGTTTATTTGCTTCACTTATTTGTTTAAATAAAAAGTAGGTAGCTAACTTACTGCACTTTTACCTCAGCACTGGTTCTGCTCTTACATGATTGTTGAGGAAGGAAATGCACTTATGATTTCTGGTGACTAGTGGTTCTATTATCTACCTATGTTAAATGCACTTATTGTATGTCGCTTGGGATAAAAGCGTCTGCTAAATGACGATGAAACTTGAAACATGGTCCACTGGCAATAGTGAATTCTATAGTACAGTAATGACTGAATACTGTGTATGTATGTATGTGTGTATATATATATTTTCTCTCTGACATTTTGACCCCTACTAGCCCGAGTGCAGCAGCCTGCCCAGGACTCATGGCTCACTGCCAGAATCAACGACGATGTGGGAAAATCAGATACAGGCAGTGTATATATATATATGTGTATGTGTATATGTAGTACAACAGTAAAAAAAAAAAAAAGCATAGTGATGAGAGTAGGTTACTTACTTATAGTAATTTCAATTGCCACTGAAAGTTGTTTAAGCAGAGTGATCATTTAATCATGTTGCAGCATGGGGAGAAATCAGCACACAGCTCCAACAGCCTTCAAGCATTTCTCTGCCCCTCTAACAGTGAGCAGTATCTTTATACCTACAAGTTACATAAGCCCCTTTAGGGTTACCTCCAGTCTCAATAACAAGGTCACTAGAATAGACAAAACAGTGTAGGGAGACAAATCACTTGGAGACACTCAGTGCTAGGCTTTAGGTCATCCTCTAGTTAACATGAAGCACCAGTATCATTGAAACAACATTAATTCATTTAGGAACTTAACATGAATCAAATACAACATGACATATATGTACTGCAACTACTAATACTGTTAATACATATGTGTACTACTCAAGTCATACAGTATATTAAAGTTTTCTTCCACATTCCCCCCTTTTGTCCTTTCTAGGATAACATCCACGTACTGTAAAACTTTATTCACAGGAGTTGAAAACTTTCAGTAGATGGGGAAATGATCACTCAACGTCACACAGTTGCTTAAATGTTACAATCTCATTACCTTCAGGATAACAGTCGTCTGGCTGATCCAATACTACCATCGTAGTGACACGAGTGGCCCACATTGCACAAACTGACTTACCACATGATAGTATTGTCATAATCACAAGAATCATCCCTATGGCCAGCCACTCAACTATGGTCATTAACCCTTTCCCTATCAGATATGATATCCAACCAAATGGTGAAAGGAAAGGTGAAGTCATGGGCTACAGTTTCCAGATGGTGAATTATCTGTGACAGAGGCATTGTAACAGCAACAAAAGTACAACTTTCCGGTCCAACCAATGCACAGACCCCTCCCTTGGCAGCCAGGAGATAATCTAAAGCAGTTCTGTTTTGTAGGGCTACCATTCTCACATCACTTAATTCTTCTGTACACGTGACCTAAAATTGCAGTTGAATTAGCCAAACCAGACACAGCTATGGACAAATCTCTGATCTGGTCTTGGTTGCTTGCAACACCATATGCTGGGATCAACACTCCTAACATCCTGGTGAATGGAGTTTGTTTATGGGTATGAAAAGGATCACTATCTCTCTTACAAAAAACTCTGTGTTTGGGTGGGGGAACTGGCATCTCAGACACTGCTCTCATAGCAGGCACTAAGTAACCTAAAGCACATCTACCTTTCCAGCCAATAGGGAGGACGGTGTAAGCATTTAGACCACACACACCCAATGCAACCCTACTGTGGCAGTAAATGAACAGTCTACTAAGATGGGCCATACTCTTTAACATGGGACTGTCTGCTACAGTGCAGTCGTTGTCGTATCTTGATAATACACCTTAGAACAGTTGGAGTTTCCTAGGAAGTTGTTACGTCCTCATGTTCCTGTTTGTTTCCCTGTCAAACCATTTAGACTTCTGCAGGGATGAATTACTGCTTCTACTATCATACCCTACTAGCATCGTACCATTCACTGTCCAGGTAAGGTTCATGCAGGTTCCCATCATTGTGCCACTTCATTTTAGGATTCAGAGTGACGTTTGATCCTTCAGTCATGTGGATGGTGAAATTACTTTTCATACCTGGATTGGAACGACGAAGATCCTTTGTTGGAGTGTCCCAGTCACTACGAAGGATGTCAGAGTGGGTGTCATCATTTACCCACTCACTGGTGTCTTCTCTTTGTAATTGGTCCTACAAAGAGCATCACTAGTATAGATACGAACGCGTACATTCTTAGCGTATGCCATTCTGGACTCTATCTTCTTTCCTCTCGACGTCGATCATCTTGGGCAATCTCGCCCGAAGTGCATCTGACCACTTCAGTCCTGTGTCTGCACACAATTTGACCATGTTGTTCTTTAGCACTCCGTTGTGTCGTTCCACTGCCCCTGCACTTTGCAGATGATACGGGGTGTGGAAATGGAGAGTACATGTTAAAGCCTTAGAGAGGTTCTGCATTATTGACGCTGTCACTATTTACACTGCCCCATCTAGGAATGATGTGAGTCAGTAGTATTTTTGCTACTGAGACAGTGTCTGGGTCATTCCTACTATTCGGTGCCATTTCAGTCTTGTATACTTTCTATCAAAAAATTAAAATTGTCCATGATTTTATTATTTCGTCTGAAGGAGGGCTTGTTAAACTATAAGAAAAATATATTGGTCCAGCTCAGCTCATATTATGGTCTAATAATTTTGACCAGATTCTTTGCATGTGACATAGGCCAAATGTCCACCCTGTTACAGCACATTCTCATCTCTATTAATAAGTGTTTTGAATGCAGTTATTGTAATATTTACATTTTCTAATAGCTAAAATGACCCTTACTTTACCCTTTAAATATATTTTAACAAAGTAGTCATAAACAAGCATTATCTTGAAAAAAGACTTGTTTTATTTCAAGGCACAATGTAATTTCAACACATTTCTTTTAGAATAAAAAGGAATTTCAATGGAATTTGGCCCCATTTTTAAGTGATTTCATTTTGCCAATTCATTCCCTGCAAGTAACCACAAAGACATGCTTAATATTTGTTGATTTTATTTAATTATCAAAAAACACACAGGTAACAGGGTGGACAGAAGATCAAATCAAATCAAATCAAATTTATTTGTATAGCCCTTAATCACCGTTACAGTCTCTAAGGGCTTCACAGTGCCCAACATGTGAAAACAATAAATGGTTAGTACACGACATCCCCCAACCTTAGACCCTCACAGAGAACAAGGAAAAACTCCCAAAAACCTTTTAGGAAAAATGGAAGAAACCTTGGGAGGGGCTACTCAGGGAGGGATCCCCCTACCAGGACGGTTGGGCGTGCAATAGATGCCGAGTTTGGGCAAGCAGCGTATACAGAGTTCATGAAAGTTTATTATGGTGGGACATCCAGATCTGATGTGGGGCATCACAGCACACGGCAGCTCTGTCGGTGTCATCAAGAGAAATGGGATGTACAGGACGTAACAGGGTGGACCTCACACCAGTGAACAACAACACATTTCATTAAAGAAAGGCTATAGACCTTTTTCACGACAGCCATATTGACATGAAATAGCAGGTAAACACAGGTTTAATTAATGAAATTAATTAAGGTCCCGTTCCATTTAGTGTAGCAGAGCCTTTCCAGTGAGCCAACATGCACAATAGCAGCACCCTGACTCTATTTGACCTGAATGGAACAGAACCTTACTTAGTATCATTGGTAACACCTGTATTTACCCTACTATTTCATGTCAACATGGCTGCTGTGACAACATTCACATGAACATTAATAATGTAAACATTATTTCCATTAACAACCATTAACATTACCATTAACCATTAGTCACACTAAAGTGAGTTGTGCTTTATACCTATTATTGTAAGACCATCCCTTTATTAAGCTACACAATGTTATTATATTGAATATTAGTAGTTTTAACAGTTTCTAGTTTTGGAGCGCTCATCCATCACTTCAGAGGACATTACATTGACTTAGATTCATTTCCTGGAGACTGACCCTAACGATAACCACTACTTGCCTAACTGTAACCCTTACCCTAAGGGAGCTACACCCTCGGGATGTAGACTGCCTTTCTTTTAACCTAACCTTAAGTCTTCACCCTAAAATTTAATGATTTATCTTATGGGGACTTGCGTGTCCCCAAAAGGAAGGCGAGTCCCCACAAAGTGACTGTGTAAACATATTTATGTCCCCACAACATGAGTAATACATCCACACACACTGTAAGGGCAAAATCATCTAAAATAATTCAAATCCAGATTCTACCTAATCCACAAAGCATTTAACCGTCAACTTTCTTCTAACCTTGAGGGCCCTGGTTGTGGGGTATTTTCTGGCTCTGGGGTATTGTCTGGACTTGGAGGAGTGGTCTTTGTCCTGGCTCTGGCACTATTCCTAAGCTTTTTCTTCCTTTCTCGCCATTTCTTTCTCTCTGCTCTCTTCTCTCGTTCTCGTTCTCGGTCTGACACTTTTTCTTCGTTCTTCTCTGTCCTTTCTCCACCCATCCTTTTCTTTATTCAGGTATTGCTGCCTTCTCTCAAGGTCTGCATCCCGACGTGCCCTGTAGTGCCACTGCTTTTCTGCAGCAGAACACGGCACCATTCCCTGACAAATACATGTATACCATTTTAACAAATCTTTTAAAAGTATATATCAAATAAATGCATACTAAATTAATCATAAATACCAACACATGCTGGAAACACTTATTCATCTAGCCCTCTTACATCTACCCTGTTACTGTGCAAAACAGTAGAAGAAGAAGATTCATTTATTATGGGTGCATGTGCACTAACACACACGCAAGGGGTAGTGACCGCCGAACACAACACACACATGCGGGGAGGGTGTCCGAATTAATTTGTCTTCTGCATTTTTCCCATCCCTGCCGTTCTACATGTTTTTAGATGGGGTTCTTTTTTATAGGAGGAGACCCATGTGAGCATGGGGAGAACATGCAAACTCCACACAGAAAGGCCCAGGAAGTACCTGGGCACCCCAGAGTCAATAGTGCCCCAGGCGGGAATCGAATCCAGGACCTTTTTGCTATGAGGCCACCGTAGGCAGCGTAACAGGGTGGACTTTAACAGAGGGGACATTTTATGCTAAAGTCGGCCATTACTACTCCTCGTGAAAAACAAGCTAGCACTTGGTGACAACCGAGGAATATTTTTAACATATTTATTAACCATATTTTCAAAATTACAAAAAATGATTGGTTTCCACTATAAATAAGCATAACAGGGTGGGCATGTTATGCTTTACCACAACAGTCAAGCATTCTGAAACATTGAAAAAAAAGGTTGATTAAAGAGTGATACTTACTCTGCTTCTTGTAGATGATTTTCCCACCAAAAATGTATTCCAGGGGGCGTGTTCAGGGGGACTTACATCAGAGTAACAGGGGGGGTCGTGGACTCAAGGACACAACATATTTTAAAAACTTTAAGCATTAAAAATGTATTAATAACAAAAAATAACATTTGGTGAGGAATATTATAAATAAGGCTATACAACAATACTGAAAAATGTAGAATTTGTTTGATTTCTATTACTTATATTTGTAACTGAAGTTGAGCAAACATGATTGGGGACATGGCAGTTTAGCCTACTTGTGCTAAAATTAGAGTAATTATTTTAAATGTAATTAATCCTGGGTACATAATATCATTGTGTTCTATGGTAGAGGGGGGTTAACCATGTGAAACCAAGCTTTTAGAAATAAGTATTAGCCCATTTTTACACAAAATATACCATATTATGTCATGGGGACTCAAATGGTACCAAATGCTAGGAATGACCCGTCTGCTTTCCTGCATGGAAAAGCTTCAGTCCATTTTGAAAACATATCAACAACAACAAGCACATACTCAAGTTGATTACATTTATGCATTTGAATAAGACCAATTTGCATATTTTCAAAAGGACCCCAGGGAGGGGGCGGAGCTCCCCTGACTGCCTTCAGAGCTTTCCCTGTTGCGTTGCTGACATTTCACACATCTTTTGCAAGAGTCCTCAGCTACCACTGCAAAACCTGGAGCATACCAGTCTCGAGAAATCATTTCAATCATCCCCCCTTTGCTCACATGAGTCATGCCATGCGTCATACGAGCAAAACATGACAACAAACATGAGGGAGCCACTGCACGGCCATCAGGACGATGCCACAGCTGGCCATCAAACACACAACCACGACAAGACCACATCTGTTTCTCCTTATCATCAGCTACTGCTTGTAAGGCAGCAACATCATTCAGAGAGGGAAGTGAGTCCGGCGGTGTTTGTACACGGGACAGGGACATATGGACCAGAAGAGAAGCCGATACTGCAGCATGTTGAGCTGCTGCATCAGCCCTGTCATTACCTTTCGAAATCTCATCAGTACCATGTTTGTGCTTCACATTTGACTATAGCAATCAAAAAGAATGGCTGATAGCAAATGATTTACATACAATTAATTTTTGATTGATGCACCGGATGACGTGAGGAAACCACGTTGTTTCCATAGAGAGCCAAAATCATGTACAACGCCAAAGGCATATCTCGAGTCAGTGTAAGTTGTCACTGATTAACCGGTAGCCAAAATACAAGCACAGGTCAGAGCAAGCAGTTTGGCCTGTTGCGCTGAGCAGTGTTCTGACAATTTACCTAGATAGTGTAAACAGCATACCCAGTATCCAGTCAATGATCGACAACTACTTCAATCTACAAAAAGTTTGAGATCTGCGTGCAACATCAGTCAAATCTGGATGGGGTTTCAGACAATTGAAAACCAATTTACAATCATGTGGGTCACCATGCTCAGCTGTAGGCAGCAGGGTGGCACGGTTCAATGGAGAGCAACGTTTAATGGTGAGATTAGGTGTAGCCAATAGTAATACTTTATATATATTTTGTCTGGAGGCAGAAAGATGCTGTGTGGTAGAACAGAGAAGGAGAGAGTGTACAGAATGGGGGATGAAGAGTGTTACAGGAGAACCCAATACAATGGAGGAGAAAAACAGCACGGCATCTGAAGCTGCAGCGACCGCGTGCACCATGGGATTGTGTGAACACTTCTTGTGCAAAGACCTGTCTTTCATGCACATAGAGAGAAAAAGGCTTATTATAGTCAGGCAAACTCAATACAGGAGCAGATGATAATGCTTGTTTCAGAAGCTGGAATGAGCCCTCAGCTTCAGGAGTCTATCTCAGTGGCTCTGAGGAGTTAGTTATAGAAATGTCCTGCAGGGGTCTGGAAAGGAGAGCAAAGTCCATTATCCACGATCTACAATACCCTGCAGCCCCCAGCCCCAAGACTTCATTTGTTTTATAGTAGGGGGTTTTGGTATAGCCTGTAGAGATGACACACGGCTAGGGGATAACAGTCTGTTTGATCATGACAAAAAATGCCCCAGGTAATTCACTACAAGTAGACAAGTTGGTGGCAAGTTTTCCCTCAATAACCTCCTAATTACCGCTTATTGATAGTAAGTAAGGAAGTTGTTGTACATGAATTGCGATTTTAATATGCTTTACTCACAAGAATAGTCATTTTCCCTTAATAACACTTAATAAATATGGTCTATTCTTATGTAACAAAACACAAAACTCTAAGTGTTAATAGTGTCCAAATAACTCTAAATTAAGTCTTTCTAACTCAGAATATGTTCCCCATTCTAAAGTGAGGTCTTGCTTATAACCAATCCACTAGTAGTTTGACACTTAGAATAGGGAACCCACACAGGTTCCCTATTCTAAAGTTGTCTCCTCTTCACACTTAGTAAATCCATTATAGCACACAACTACTGCAATTAACAGACCCTATTCTTAAGTGATGGGTTACACCTTGAAAAAAAGGAGGTCTATTGAAATGCACAAGTTCTATTCCCATTCAGTGGTAGAAGAACAAAGTCAGCACAAGTAGAAATATGTCCATTAATGGACCACTTCAGAGATTTTCAAACATATCTATTAAAAGATTTTTTCAAGGTTAAGAACAAATGTACTGCCTAAACTTGCTGTATAGTTTTCAGGTGACAGAGCTTTTTGGTGTGTAAAGGATCACACAGATTTTCTATTTCTCAGAGACAGCCTCCATTTAGCACCCTAAATCCCACATTATAAAATTTTAGGTTAAGAAATTAACCCCGGTTATCTTTCAACATTCGTTCCGGTATCTCACTATGGGACACACTCTCTGCGCTGACCCCAGAAGCTCTTTTACACTACGCCAGTCTTGACTGGCAGACAGACTCCCTAGAGGAGGGACTTCCTCCTGCTCTGGTTGTCACTCACGCATTTAGCAGAGGCCAACGTGAGCAATAAAGCCGTCTTGAAGGAGAGCATCTTAAGCTCTACCTGTTGCAATGGCTCGAAAGGTGGGCGTGACAGTGCATCAAGCACCATTGATAAATCCCATGCGGCAGTTAAGCTTCTTGATACTGGCCTGAGGCGTCGCACCCCCTTCATAAATTAACAGATAAGGGGATGCTGGCCTGCCGTTTTGTCCCCAAAGCCTATATTACACACCGATATAACGGCTAAGTACACTTTGACAGTGGAGAATGCCAAGCCTTTATCCAGTAGCTCCTGTAGAAATGTCAGAATAACAGGTATGGGGCTCTGGAAAGCTGCCACCCCTGCTTTCATGCACCAATCCTCAAATGCACTCCATTTGCGGAGGCTCTGGCACTCTGAATAGTAGCAATGACACTCCGTGGAAGCCCGTTAATAGTCAAGTTTAACCTTTCGCGGGCCAGACCCATAGAGCCATGCACTCTGGATGAGGATGAAAGATCTCTCTGCCTGCGACAGGAGGTCCCTGCGGAGGGGCAGGGACACAGCAACTGAAATATCTCCGCTAGCCAGAGTTTCCCCGGCCAGCGGGGAGCTATCAGTATCAGAGCCAGACCCCTCTCCCACACCCTGGCGAGAGTAGGAATGATCAGCTCTTATGGGGGAAAAGTGTACAGGAGGACACACGGCCACGCGTGCGCCAAAGCATCCAGCCCCATCGGAGCGCTCTGAATAGGGAATAGAACAGAGGACACTGAGCGTTCTCCTCTGACACAAAGAGGTCTGTCTCCACCCGACCGTCCATATCTGAGCCACTACCTCGCTGTGGACTTTCCAGTCCTTGTAGCACAGGTTGCCCCTGGACAGTAAATCTGCCCCCAGGTTTAATATGCCCGGAATGTGCGTGGCTCTCAGTGATAATAGGAGAGAGCTGCTCCACATAATCAGTCTGTGTGCCAACGTGTGCAGATGACGTGAACGCAGCCCCCCCCCGTCTGTTGATATATGCCACCACTATGGTATTGTCTGTTCTGACCAGAACATGCTGTCCTCTCAGAAAGGGCAGAAAATGTTTCAGTGCCAGTGAGACAGCCTGGAGTTCCAGGCAGTTTATGTGAAACAACTGCATCTGTGAGCTCTATGTACCATTTTCCGTCCTTGTGTGTGGCTCCCCAGCCCACTAAAGAGGTGTCCATTGTAATAACTTTCCTTGCTAGGATCGTACCCATGGCCACCAGATGTGATGTGAGCAGTCCAGTGTGTGCCTGAATTTGTCAGGGCTACAGTGCCACCAGAACCCAGTCGTCTATATACGTTGCCAAGCGCATTCCCCTCTCCGTCAGGGGTGCATTGGCAGCCTCGGTGCATTTTACAAACACCCGTGGACTTAAGGAAAGGCCGAACGGGAGCACCAGATATTCATAAGTTATGTCCTTGAAGGCGAACCTGAGATATTTTCTGTGAGGGGGATAAATATGGATGTGAAAGTACGTGTCTTTCAGGTCTATGGATGCAAACCTGGGCGCACAAAGCGCATCAGAGCTGCATGTGTCATCATTCTGAACTTGTACTGTCTCATGTATTTGTTCAGAGCCCGCAGATCTAATATTGGCCAACCACTACCCTTCTTTGGGACTAGAAAATACCTCGAATAGAAGCCACTCTGGCTATGTTCCAGCGGTACTATCCGAATAGCTCCCTTGTTTTGTAGAGAAGTAATTTCTTCCTGCAAAATATGAGCATTTTGTCCCTGGGCCTGTGACTGTAATACCCCATTGAATCAGGGTGGAGTGGATGCAAACTGGAGCCTGTAACCTCTGGTTACAGTCTTTATCACAAGTGGGGTCATGGCTTCCTCTTATGGTGTTATGTGGGCCATGTTCTGTTCCTCTCTTACTTTCACTGTTTTTTTGTTTTTATTGTACTTTTGAACAATTGTGGCTGCGCCCTCGGCTCGGGGCCTGAATGCATTGAATGCAAATGCAAAACATTTTTAATAGCGAACTTTCACACAAGCACACGCACTGGCGTGTGCTTGTGTGACTCTGCTGGGGCTCCATAGAGCTCTCTGCAGTTCTGACCTTCCTCCTCTTCATGTGGTCGTGATATTTCAGGGTTTCATTTCTCGCCAGTGATTTTTCTGCCTGAAAGTTGTTGGCAGATTTTTGTCAGTATGTAGCACATGCATACCTCCTTAAGGTTGTCGTGGTCAGCGGTATTACCGGTGGCATATGGTCTTGTAGTCCACACCGGTGTTATTAGCCCAACACCGGGAATACTGTTATTTTGTAAAATAAAAGTGTATATTCAGAGCTTCCATGATCAAGTCAGGCTACTAAATGATAAATGGACATACTAACAACATACTGATCACTAATATCTGATCACTAATATGACCGATTAGTATGATGACAAGCAGTATAACCGATATGGCCGATGTTGAGGAGGGAAACTTCATCAGTGTCAAAATCGCACCACCATGACAACACTATTCCTAGTCATGATATAAGTCCAATATCATCGATTATCTGTTGTCAGTTGTTCCTGTGTGAGAGAGGAAGTGGAGAATAGCATTTTTTTCTTTCTCCATCCACTGTCACTTTATGGTGAATCAGGTCTCCAAATCCTTGTGGGTCATCAAGTTAAGGCACATACCATATAATCACAGCGGCCTGGGTTTAAATCTGGTCCATGACCTTTGTTACATGTCATCCCCTCTTTCTCTCCCTCATGTTTCCTGTCACTCAATACTGTAAATCATAATCTTTATCGTAATCTGCTCTCAAACTGTCTTTTTGTTTTTTTTAAGGATCAATCTCCAAAAGTGGAGTTCCTAGAAGCAAAGATCCAATGGCAAGATAAAATATTAAAGGATCTTGAGCAAGAGCGGAATTTCTTACATGAGCAAATCATGAGGGGGGAGAAGAAATCAAGTGAGTAATTTGGGAGCAACTAGTATTTGCAAAATTTAATTGTAATGAAAGGTGTGATGTGTCTCTACATAACAAGCTGATCAATGTCTCATCTATCCTCTATTTAATTAAACCTCGACCAAAAGTATTTACTTTGGAAGAGGACGATGAGGATGATGGCGACATGAACGAAGATGACATTCGCCCATCTTGTCCAAACATCAGTGAGTCCTTCGACAGTGATGTTGTCATCCCAAGACGAAAGCCACATCGCACGTGGTCACCTGCGTCTACAACTGTGCCTGGGCGAGCTCATGTAAGAATGGCATTACTTGAACCCCTGCCCCGTAAAAGATTTGTCTCTCAGAAATAAACATAATTCTGAACAGTAAGACTTTGTTGTCACTGACTGAACTTTTACTTATTACATCTTATCGTGGTTGTATTGAATCCTGAACCACATATCATGCCACATAATATGCTTTATATAAGATAAATTGCAGTTGTTGAGGTCAGTCTGAGCAATTTCAGCTGAGCATAAGCCTCCCTCATGTTTTTTTTTTTGTTTTTTTTATATATTTATTTTTTTCAAAGGGCAACCCACATTACCCCTGAGAAAAAGACTATTATAGAGGACATGAAATCCAGAGGCCAACTCCTTCCCTTGTTGATGAAGTATTAAAATGCTAGTTAGCTACTTTTAACTGTTCAGTTAAAATTCTGTTCTGTTGTACTGGAAGCGTGAAATATTGAAAATGCGAGTTTAGCTATAAAACAGCAAGTTCCTATTGACCTGTGTAGGT